>JAWHQI010002290.1:25000-40115 GCA_033032865.1 Dactylorhiza incarnata | reverse complement strand
AACGGTAAGAGGTCCAAATCGGGAGTCTTTGAGGTATTTTTTTCAAATTTGGAGTCTACATCACCCGATCCTGACTGGACGCTTATCAATTCTTATCAACGCCCTTTTGCATGCGTCTAGGGTCATCGGTCCTCTACAATCAACCGCAAACCGGGCCCCGATATCTCTTTTGGTTCGGACACAGCAACCGGTAAGAGGTCCAAATCGGGAGTCTTTGAGGTATTTTTTTCAAATTTGAAGTTCCTTTCACCCGGTCGTGACTGGACGCTTATTATTTCTTATCAACGCTCTTTTGCATGCGTCTTAAAACATATGTCCGCTACAATTGGCCGCAAACCAGGCCTTGATATCTCTTTTACTTCGGACACAGCATCCGGTACGGGGGTCAAATCGGGAGTCTTTAAGGCATTTTTTGAAATTTGGAGTCTACATCACCCGATCCTGACTGGACGTTTATCAATTCTTATCAACGCCCTTTTGCACGCGTCTAGAGACATCTGTCCTCTACATTTGGCCGTAAACCGGGCCTCGAATGGTCTCTTAGTTCTGACACAGCATCCGGTACGGGGGTCAAATCGGGAGTCTTTGAGGTATTTTTTTTCAAATTGGAGTCTGCATCAACCTAACCCGACTGAACGCTTATCAATTCTTATCAACGCCCTTTTGCACGCGTCTAGAGACATCTGTCCTCTACATTTGGCCGCAAACCGGGCCTCGATAGCACTTTTGGTTTGGACACAGCATCCGGCACGAGGTCCAAAACGGGAAACCTTGAGGCATTTTTCTGAAATATGAAGTTCCTTCAATCAGGGCGTGACTGGACACTTATCAATTGTTATCAATGCTCTTTTGCAGACTCTTAGGCACATGTGTCCTCTACAATTGGCCGGAAACCGGGTCTCGATATCTCTTTTGGTTTGGACATAGCATCCGGCACGGGGGTCAAATCGGGAGTCTTTAAAGCATTTTTTTGAAATTTGGCGTCTACATCACCCAATCCTGACTGGACGCTATTTGATTCATATCAACGCCCTTTTGCATGCGTCTAGGTACATATGTCTTCTTTATTTAACCGCAAACCAGGCCTCGATAGCTCTCTTAGTTCTGACACAGCATCCGGTACGGGGTCCAATCGGTAGTCTTTAAGGCATTTTTTTGAAATTTGGAGTCTACATCACCCGATCCTGACTGGACGCTTATGAATTCTTATCAACGCCCTTTTGCACGCGTCTAGGTACATATGTCCTCTACAATCAGCCGCAAACCGGGTCCCGATATCTCTTTTGGTACGGACACAGCATCCGGCACAAGGTCCAAAACGGGAGTCTTTAAGGCATTTTTTTGAAATTTGGAGTCTACATCACCCGATCCTGACTGGACGTTTATCAATTCTTATCAACGCCCTTTTGCACGCGTCTAGAGACATTTGTCCTCTACATTTGGCCGCAAACCGGGCCTCGATAGCTCTTTTGGTTTGGACTCAGCATCCGGTACGGGGGTCAAATCGGGCGTCTTTAAGGTATTTTTTTCAAATTTGGAGTCTGCATCACCCGATCCTGACTGGACGTTTATCAATTCTTATCAACGCCCTTTTGCTCGCGTCTAAGGTCATATGTCCTTTACAATAAGCCGCAAACCGGGCCCCGAAATCTCTTTTGGTTCGGACACAGCATCCGGCACAAGGTCCAAAACGGGAGTCTTTAAGGCATTTTTTGAAATTTGGAGTCTACATCACCCGATCCTGACTAGACGCTATTTGATTCTTATCAACGCCCTTTTGCATGAGTCTAGGTACATATGTCCGCTGCAATAAGCCGCAAACCGGGCCTCGATATCTCTTTTGGTTTGGACACAGCATCCGGCACAAGGTCCAAAACGGGAGTCTTTAAGGCATTTTTTTGAAATTTGGAGTCTACATCACCCGATCCTGACTAGACGCTATTTGATTCTTATCAACGCCCTTTTGCATGCGTCTTTGGGCATCTCTTACCTTTAATTTAAGACCTAGCCGAGCTCAATAGCTCTCATACTTTGGACATGGCAGGCGGTACCGCGATCCAAAACGTCAACTTTAGCCATTTTTCTGAAATGGCGAGTACCTTCCATCGCCTCTGTACTGGTCCCTTATTAAATGTTAACAAAATTCTTTTGCATGCGTCTTGGGGCATCTCTTACCTTCAATTTAAGACCTAGCCGAGCTCAATAGCTCTCATACTTTGGAAATGGCAGGCGGAACCGCGATCCAAAACGTCAACTTTAGCCATTTTTCTGAAAAGGCGAGTACCTTCCATCGCCTTTGTACTGGTCCCTAATTAAATGTTAACAAAATTCTTTTGCATGCGTCTTGCGGCATCTCTAACCTTCAATTTAAGACCTAGCCGAGCTCTATAGCTCGCATAGTTTGGGAACGGCATTCGGTACGGTGGTCAAATCGGGAAACTCTAAGGCATTGTTTTTGAAATTTGGAGTCTACACCACCCGATTTGGACTTGACGCTAACGAATTCTTATCAACGCCCTTGAACATGCGTCTCGGCACATATGTCTGCTATAATTGGCTTCAAACCAGGCCTCGATAGCTCTTTTAGTTCGGTCACAGCGACCGGTACGAGGGTCAAATCGGGTGTTTTTAAGGTAATTTTTTTCAAATTTGAAGTTCCTTTCACCCGGTCGTGACTGGACGCTTATTATTTCTTATCAACGCCCTTTTGCATGCGTCTTAAAACATATGTCCGCTACAATTGGCCGCAAACCAGGCCTTGATATCTCTTTTACTTCGGACACAGCATCCGGTACGGGGGTCAAATCGGGAGTCTTTAAGGCATTTTTGAAATTTGGAGTCTACATCACCCGATCCTGACTGGACGTTATCAATTCTTATCAACGCCCTTTTGCACGCGTCTAGAGACATCTGTCCTCTACATTTGGCCGTAAACCGGGCCTCGATAGGTCTCTTAGTTCTGACACAGCATCCGGTACGGGGGTCAAATCGGGAGTCTTTGAGGTATTTTTTTTCAAATTGGAGTCTGCATCAACCTAACCCGACTGAACGCTTATCAATTCTTATCAACGCCCTTTTGCACGCGTCTAGAGACATCTGTCCTCTACATTTGGCCGCAAACCGGGCCTCGACAGCACTTTTGGTTTGGACACAGCATCCGGCACGAGGTCCAAAACGGGAAACCTTGAGGCATTTTTCTGAAATATGAAGTTCCTTCAATCAGGGCGTGACTGGAAACTTATCAATTGTTATCAATGCTCTTTTGCAGACTCTTAGGCACATGTGTCCTCTACAATTGGCCGGAAACCGGGTCTCGATATCTCTTTTGGTTTGGACATAGCATCCGGCACGGGGGTCAAATCGGGAGTCTTTAAGGCATTTTTTGAAATTTGGCGTCTACATCACCCAATCCTGACTGGACACTATTTGATTCTTATCAACGCCCTTTTGCATGCGTCTAGGTACATATGTCTTCTTTATTTAACCGCAAACCAGGCCTCGATAGCTCTCTTAGTTCTGACACAGCATCCGGTACGGGGGTCAAATCGGGAGTCTTTGAGGTATTTTTTTCAAATTTGGAGTCTGCATCACCCGATCCTGACTGGACGCTATTTGATTCTTATCAACGCCCATTTGCATGCGTCTAGGGTCATCGGTCCTCTACAATTAACCGCAAATCGGGCCCCGATATCTCTTTTGGTTCGGTCACAGCAACCGGTACGAGGTCCAAATCGGGAGTCTTTGAGGTATTTTTTTCAAATTTGGAGTCTACATCACCCGATCCTCACTGAACGCTATTTGATTCTTATCAACGCCCTTTTGCATGAGTCCAGGTACATATGTCCTCTACAATAAGCCGAAAACCGGGCCCCGATATCTCTTTTGGTTCGGTCACAGCAACCGGTACGAGGTCCAAATCGGGAGTCTTTGAGGTATTTTTTTCAAATTTGGAGTCTACATCACCCGATCCTGACTGGACGCTATTTAATTCTTATCAACGCCCTTTTGCATGAGTCTAGGTACATATGTCCGCTGCAATAAGCCGCAAACCGGGCCTCGATATCTCTTTTGGTTTGGACACAGCATCCGGCACAAGGTCCAAAACGGGAGTCTTTAAGGCATTTTTTGAAATTTGGAGTCTACATCACCCGATCCTGACTAGACGCTATTTGATTCTTATCAACGCCCTTTTGCATGAGTCTAGGTACATATGTCCGCTGCAATAAGCCGCAAACTGGGCCCCGAAATCTCTTTTGGTTCGGACACAGCATCCGGCACAAGGTCCAAAACGGGAGTCTTTAAGGCATTTTTTTGAAATTTGGAGTCTACATCACCCGATCCTGACTGGACGCTATTTGATTCTTATCAATGCCCTTTTGCATGCGTCTAGGGTCATCGGTCCTCTACAATTAACCGCAAACCGGGCCCCGATAACTCTTTTGGTTCGGACACAGCATCCGGTACGAGGTCCAAATCGGGAGTCTTTGAGGTATTTTTTTTCAAGTTTCGAGTCTACATCAACCGATCCTGACTGGACGCTAATTGATTGTTATCAACGACCTTTTGCATGCGTCTAGGTACATATGTCTGCTACAATAAGACGCAAACCATGCCTCGATAGCTCTCTTAGTTCTGACACAGCATCCGGTACAAGGTCCAAAACGGGAGTCTTTGAGGTATTTTTTTTTCAAGTTTCGAGTCTACATCACCTGATCCTGACTGGACGCTATTTAATTCTTATCAAAGCCCTTTTGCATGCGTCTAGGGTCATCGGTCCTCTACAATTAACCGCAAACTGGGCCCCGATATCTCTTTTGGTTCGGACACAGCATCCGGCACAAGGTCCAAAACGGGAGTCTTTAAGGCATTTTTTTGAAATTTGGAGTCTACATCACCCGATCCTGACTGGACGCTATTTGATTCTTATCAACGCCCTTTTGCATGCGTCTAGGGTCATCAGTCCTCTACAATTAACCGCAAACCGGGCCCCGATATCTCTTTTGGTTCGGACACAGCATCCGGTACGAGGTCCAAATCGGGAGTCTTTGAGGTATTTTTTTTCAAGTTTCGAGTCTACATCACCCGATCCTGACTGGACGTTTATCAATTCTTATCAACGCCCTTTTGCACGCGTCTAGCGACATCTGTCCTCTACATTTGGCCGCAAACCGGGCCTCGATATCTCTTTTGGTTCGGACACAGCATCTGGTACGAGGTCCAAATCGGGAGTCTTTGAGGTATTTTTTTTCAAGTTTCGAGTCTACATCACCCGATCCTGACTGGACGTTTATCAATTCTTATCAACGCCCTTTTGCTCGCGTCTAAGGTCATATGTCCTTTACAATAAGCCGCAAACTGGGCCCCGAAATCTCTTTTGGTTCGGACACAGCATCCGGCACAAGGTCCAAAACGGGAGTCTTTAAGGCATTTTTTTGAAATTTGGAGTCTACATCACCCGATCCTGACTGGACGTTTATCAATTCTTATCAACGCCCTTTTGCACGCTTCTAGAGACATCTGTCCTCTACATTTGGCCGCAAACCGGGCCTCGATAGCTCTTTTGGTTTGGACTCAGCATCCGGTACGGGGGTCAAATCGGGCGTCTTTAAGGTATTTTTTTCAAATTTGGAGTCTGCATCACCCGATCCTGACTGGACGTTTATCAATTCTTATCAACGCCCTTTTGCCCGCGTCTAGTGTCATATGTCCTCTACAATTAACCGCAAACCGGGCCTCGATAGCTCTTTTGGTTTGGACACAGCATCCGGCACGAGGTCCAAAACGGGAAACCTTGAGGCATTTTTCTGAAATATGAAGTTCTTTTAATCAGGGCGTGACTGGACACTTATCAATTGTTATCGATGCCCTTTTGCAGACTTCTAGCCACATGTGTTCTCTACAATTGACCGCAAACTGGGCCCCGATATCTCTTTTGGTTCGGTCACAGCAACCGGTACGAGGTCCAAATCGGGAGTCTTTGAGGTATTTTTTTCAAGTTTGGAGTCTGCATCACCCAATCCTGACTGGACGCTTTTTAAGTCTTATCAACGCCCTTTTGCCTGCGTCTAGGGTCATATGTCCTCTACAATTAACCGCAAACCGGGCCCCGATATCTCTTTTGGTTCGGACACAGCAACCGGTACGAGGTCCAAATCGGGAGTCTTTAAGGCAGTTTTTTCAAATTTGGAGTCTACATCACCCGATCCTGACTGGACGCTTATGAATTCTTATCAACGCCCTTTTGCCCGCTTCTAGGGTCATATGTCCTCTACAATTAACCGCAAACCGGGCCTCGATAGCTCTTTTGGTTTGGACACAGCATCCGGCACGAGGTCCAAAACGGGAAACCTTGAGGCATTTTTCTGAAATATGAAGTTCTTTTAATCAGGGCGTGACTGGACACTTATCAATTGTTATCGATGCCCTTTTGCAGACTTCTAGCCACATGTGTTCTCTACAATTGACCGCAAACTGGGCCCCGATATCTCTTTTGGTTCGGTCACAGCAACCGGTACGAGGTCCAAATCGGGAGTCTTTGAGGTATTTTTTTTCAAGTTTGGAGTCTGCATCACCCAATCCTGACTGGACGCTTTTTAATTCTTATCAACGCCCTTTTGCCTGCGTCTAGGGTCATATGTCCTCTACAATTAACCGCAAACCGGGCCCCGATATCTCTTTTGGTTCGGACACAGCAACCGGTACGAGGTCCAAATCGGGAGTCTTTAAGGCAGTTTTTTCAAATTTGGAGTCTACATCACCCGATCCTGACTGGACGCTTATGAATTCTTATCAACGCCCTTTTGCCCGCTTCTAGGGTCATATGTCCTCTACAATTAACCGCAAACCGGGCCTCGATAGCTCTTTTGGTTTGGACACAGCATCCGGCACGAGGTCCAAAACGGGAAACCTTGAGGCATTTTTCTGAAATATGAAGTTCCTTCAATCAGGGCGTGACTGGACACTTATCAATTGTTATCGATGCCCTTTTGCAGACTTCTAGCCACATGTGTTCTCTACAATTGACCGCAAACTGGGCCCCGATATCTCTTTTGGTTCGGTCACAGCAACCGGTACGAGGTCCAAATCGGGAGTCTTTGAGGTATTTTTTTCAAATTTGGAGTCTACATCACCCGATCTTGACTGGACGCTTTTTAATTCTTATCAACGCCCTTTTGCCTGCGTCTAGGGTCATATGTCCTCTACAATTAACCGCAAACCGGGCCCCGATATCTCTTTTGGTTCGGACACAGCAACCGGTACGAGGTCCAAATCGGGAGTCTTTAAGGCAGTTTTTTCAAATTTGGAGTCTACATCACCCGATCCTGACTGGACGCTTATGAATTCTTATCAACGCCCTTTTGCCCGCTTCTAGGGTCATATGTCCTCTACAATTAACCGCAAACCGGGCCTCGCTGTCTCTTTTGGTTCGGACACAGCATCCGGCACAAGGTCCAAAACGGGAAACCTTGAGGCATTTTTCTGAAATATGAAGTTCCTTCAATCAGGGCGTGACTGGACACTTATCGATTGTTATCGATGCCTTTTTGCAGACTTCTAGGCACGTGTGTCCTCTACAATTGACCGCAAACCGGGCTTCGATATCTCTCATGGTTCGGCCAGGGCGGCTCGAAGGGATGGCCCAGGCGGCAAAAAGTACGACTTTTTCCAAGATCTGGTGAAACGCAATTGTACCTGGACCGAATACCGTTAAAGCTTTAGCCTTTATTTTTTGCAGGGACTTAGGCACAGCTTCAGGCTTGGATTTGGCACGAACTGGGGGTGTCAATCTCATAAGGGGACCTCTAGATCGTGTTTTGAAACTCTAAAAGCGCCTTTTTTGGAAACCTCGAATTACCCCTTTTCGCCGCCCCCGCAGACCCCCTTCCCTTTATCCGAAAAACTTGAAACTTGGTGTGCGTGGGGTTCGAACCTTCCTCTTTCCATCGCCGTGCTCGGATTCCAACTAGCTCATCTCCTTCCTCTTAAAAAACGCGTTTCAAACACACCCGTTTCGAGTGCCCCTGCACAAATGGCGGATAGGCAACCCTCAGTGCCCATCTGCCCGGCGTGAAGCCTAACTTCCAGGTAACTTCTAAACGGCTGGTCCTAGCGCCTCGAGACAAAAACGAGAGCGTAGAGGACGTCGAGACGAGTCGAACGAGCACTCGCGGGGCCTCCTACCACCTCCCGTTCGGTTTCGGCCGAGTCCCGAAGTAGACCCCCTGCAGACCCCCGCGCCGACCCCCGCCACGGCCTAACGACTCGACTTATCGCGCCCCTCGCGACGGGAGCACCTTCGGGAAGGATGGGGCCGGCCTCTCGACTCGGTCCCACCCTTATAGCCCCAAAACTCGTGCCTCCAGAGTCGCTTCCGCCCTATCGTGACCTTGGATTTCGCCCCTTTTCGCCGCCCCCGCAGACCCCCTTCCCTTCATTTAAAAAACTTGAAACTTGGTGTGCGTGGGGTTCGGACCTTCCTCTTTCCATCGCCGTGCTCGGATTCGAACTAGCTCATCCCCTTCCCCGTCAAAAACGCGTTTCAAAAACACCCGTTTCGGGAGCGCCTGCACAAATGGCGGATAGGCAACCCTCAGTGCCCCTCTGCCCGGCGTGAAGCCTACCTTCGGAGCTAACTTCTAAACGGCTTGGCCTAGCGCCTCGGGACAAAATCGAGAGCGAAGAGGACGTCGAGACGAGTCGAACGAGCATTCGCGGGGCCTCCTACGACCTCCCGTTCGGATTCGGCCGAGTCCCGAAGTGGACCCCCCGCAGACCCCCGCACCGACCCCCGCCACGGCCTAACGACTCGACTTATAGCGCCCCTCGCGACGGGAGCACTTAGTCCATGAACCGAGCAAGCCTCTCGATTCGGTCCCAGTCGGATAGCTCGAAAACTCGGCCCTGCAGCCCCGCCCCCGCACGACCTTAAGGTACCCTCTCAGACCCCCGCCCCGCCGGACCCCGCGATCGAACGGCTCCACCCAGAAGGCCCCCCGCGGCGCCAGAGTATAGCGAAAGCATAGAGGAAGCGGCTCGATTCGATCCCGCGTCGATAAGTCGCCCGGGACGGCCCCCAGCCCCGGCCGCGCGGGACCTTAACGGAATACCCCGGATTCGGCCCATTTAGCCGCCCCGGCCGACCTGCGAGCCCGCCGTTTCCGAACGGCTCGTCCGATCGGCCCCATTCGAAGCGGAGGCGCTAGAGGAACGATGAGGCTACGATTTGAGCCCTAGAACGGTTCGATAGCTCGAAAATTGCGGCCATGAGAAGATTTTCCCGGAGAATTTGAGCGCTTTTTAAGATGGGCACTTTTTCTGGAAGCCTCCCACGGCGCTCCAGACACTTATTTTCGACACTCTGATCGACTCTGATGCCTTCGGGAATCGTTCCGCGACTTTCCCCGACCGACCCCTTTTCTCACACAAGGCCCCCCCCTTACCCCACATTTCTGACCCCCCCCCCCCCCCCCCCTGTGCACAAACAGACCCCCGCGCCGACCCCCGCCGTTTCCGAACGGCTTCACCGATCGGCCCCGTTCGACGCGGAGGCCCTAGAGGAAAGACCGAGCTACAATCTGAGCCCTCGGGCGCGTTTCTATCTCAAAAATTGGCCGCGGGAGGGCCGTCCGTCCCCAACTACTCATTCCGGTCTCCAACTACCTCGTTTTATTTTTTTTTCGGCCGTGCAGAGCCCCGCGCCGACCCCCGCCGTTTCCGAACGGCTTCACCGATCGGCCCCGTTCGAAGCGGAGGCCCTAGAGGAAAGACCGAGCTACAATCTGAGCCCTCGGGTGCGTTTCTATCTCAAAAATTGGCCGCGGGGCAAAGGGGGGGGGGGGTGGAAAGCCTTTTTTTTTTTTTTTCGCGAACCCTCATTAAATTCTGCCATAAAAGCAGTACTGTGGGTTCTCTCTCGGCCTTCCCGCGTCCGCGTCTGTCCCGCACCGGTCCCAATCGGTCCCTCCCTGGTCCCTTCCCTCCGTTCCGCCCGAAATACCCCGCAAAAAAAAATATATAATAATTTAGAGTTTCCCTTTTATAGACTCGTGATAGCGATTTCGCTCCAAGTCCGAAAACAGGTAGCGGACGCGTTGAGGTCTCCGCACAGTGCGTTAACACTCATAGAAATCGTGTCGAAAGTAGTCTCCGTTCTTTCCGCACCGTGGTGGGGCGTGCGAGCGTCGCGCGAGCGGGGCGTGGTGGCGTGGGGCGAGTGGCGGTGGGGGCGCGTCGTCGCGGACCTCGGAGGACGTCCGGGACGTCGGGTGGGGCCGGTCGGACGACGGACACGGCCGTGACGGAGTGACAAAGTGGGGCGAGCGGGGCGGGGCGGGGCGGGGCGGGGCCTGCAGAGGAGGGCGTCGGCATGCTATCGGCGCCGCACGCCGTCCGTCCGTCGTCCGATCGCCTCGCCGGGGGTGTCGTTGGCCTCGGCGGGGAGGTGCGCGTCGCCGAGACGTGACGCGTGTCCAGCGTGACGCCGCGACAAGGGCGGTGCGGGCGTTACATTCTCTTTTTTTTTCTTTTTCCAACTTTAAAAAAAAAAGATATATATAAAAAAAAATGTTCTTTTTCCTGGCGTGTCTCGAGCGTGCGCGTGCGTCAGGGGGGCTGGCGGAAAGCGGGGCTCGACTCTGGTCGCCTGGATGCTGGCGCAAGGGAGGAAACTGGCGGGAGGAAAGCCCCCCTTGAAAGGGGGGGTCCGCCGGGGCGAGGGAGGGAGGGGGTGGCTGTGGCGCGCTGCGAGCGTGCAATTGGGAGGAAGCAGCGCAAAGCAGCGCAAAAAGCAGCGCAAAAAGCAGCGACAAGCAGGACCTGAGCAGCAGCGCCCTCGACGACGCCGACGGACGCCATCTGGCGGCGACACACGCCAACACACGCACACACGCACACACGCACACACGCACACACGCCCGCGCACCGTGTGTCGAGAGAGGAGACGGCAGCCGGCAGCAGCCGCCAGCCTGGCCGAGTGCTCTGACGCGCTGCTGCCTGCACCTCGCAGTCCCAGTCCCGGCTTCGACTCCCACCGCCGCCCACACTTTTTTTTTTTTCATTCCTTTTTTTTTTCCCCCTCCGACCCCAAAAACGCCCACCAAAAACAAATGCAAACAGGACGTTTTCAACAAATATCATAGAATGACAAAAAAAGAAGCAAAAAAGGAAAAAAAGAAGGAAAGAAACGAAGCCATTCAGGACCGCCGCACTGCCGCCTGCAGTGCCAAAGTGCAAAAGTGCTGCACTTGGACGAGCACTTTGACGAAGCCGCAGACGTTGCCGCAACCCCAAGGGGTCGCAACCCCGGGTCAGGGACGCCGACCACACGCACGCCGCGGCACGGCCACCTCTTCTCCCCCCTTTTTTCTTCTTTTTTCTCTCTTTTTTTCTCTTGTTTTCTCTTTTTTTCTCTTTCTTTCTCTTTTTTTCTCTTTGTTTTTTTTTTTCTTTCAGCCATTTCCCGCATTTCACCCCCAACTTGGCCGCGAGACGGCGCTGCCGACGTCGTCGGCCGACTGTCTGCTTGCAACGCACCGCGCCTGCTGCTGCGGCTGTCAAGGGCGTCCCCGTGCCCCGGCCGTCACGGATCAGGCAGCCGTGACCGAGCGGTTATGGTGACTGGCTCGAAACCAGTTTCCCTCTCCACTCGGTGCACTGCAAAAACACCGCCGTCGCCGGCAGTGCTTCGTCGCTCTGTCTCCGTCGCACCCATGCGGGACTCCACCACGAGTGCGAGAGAGACAGAGCGACGCAGCAGTGTTCGGAATCAGCCCGGACTCTGCCGAGATGGAACGGGAAGACTTGGGAGGCCCCGCGAGTGCTCGCTGGACTCGTCGCGACGTCCCCTGCGCCCTCGATCCCGTCCCGTGGCGCCACGACCAGCCGTTCAAAAGTTACCTGGGGAGGTAGGCCTCCCGCAGTACGCGGCCGCCCGGCTCGGTGGGTGGCCTATCCGCCATTTGTGCAGGGGCTCCCGAAACAAGTACTTTGGAAACGCGATTCTCGGCACGAAGGACACGAGATCTAGGAAATCCGAGCACGGCGTCGGAAAGACGAAGGTTGGGACCGTACGCACACCGGGTGTGAACCCGTTCGGACGACGGGAAGGGGGTCTGCGGGGGCGACGAAAAGGGGCGACGAAAAGGGCGTTTTCAGAGCGGCGAAGGGCCCCTCGGTGGACGCCCGTGGAGCAAAATGACCTGGGTTTGGACCAAAACGAAGATTGACGCGGTGCCTCGGCCGCCGCGAACCCCGGAGGCTGTGTGCCTCCTTCACGCCAGGCCCCGTCGTGGGAGATGCTCATTTCGGAAAAATGCACCAAATGGCCTCGATTACCACACTCGGCCGGCTGTCCCGGGCACACCGTTGGAGTGAAATGGACGCGGTTTGCGCCAACGCGTGGCCCATCGACGCCCCAAGGCCCCTGCAAAGGGCCGATGTCGCGAAAGGAAGGGCGTCCAGCGGGGGTGCGGCGCAAGGAGGCCGACACTTTGAAACAATTCGCCCCAAGTTCCCGGATGGCCACAGTCGTCCGGCTGCCCTGGGCAGACGGAAAGGGTTAACTCACTTCCGTTGGCGCCAGAGTGTAGCTGTGGCAAGGCCCGTGGCCGCCGCCAAGACTCACACCTGTGCGTCGAACGGTGTCCACTCCCGGAGCGGCCTGAGAAGCACCTCAGTTTGAAACGAGGGGGGCCTAGAGCGCGCCCCGATCGCCACTCCCTGGCGGCTGCCCCGGGCGAACCGTGTGAGTGAAATGACATCTGTTTGCGCCAAAATGGAGGTAAATGATGGTTGTGGGCCGCTGCAAACAGCTGCCGTTGAGATATGAAAGGTGTCCAGTGGAGGGTCGGCCACAGGAGCGGGACACTTGGAGGAGAGAAAAAAAAAAAAAGAAGAAGAAAAAAAAAAGGGAAAAAAAAAAGAATAAAGAGAAAGCGCCTGGCTGATTGTGAACAGTGCTTCGTCGCTCTGTCTCTCTCGCACCCCCGCGGGCCGACCCCCGTGAGTGGGAGAGAGAGAGAGAGAGAGAGAGAGAGAGAGAGAGAGACAGAGACAGAGCTACCAAAGAAAGCAATGACCGGAATGAGGCTGCTGGAGAAGTGCTGGAGGGAAGCCGACGACCAGCTCCGCCTTGGGTCCGCGTGACGCGTGACGGGACACGGGACACGGGACACGGCAAACAGCGATTATTGGCCCCGCTCCAGCGAGAGCAGGGCGCGTCAAAAATACGAGTCAAGACTCCTGGATTGCGCCGCTCACACGGACATCTTTAGTAAAAGGCGAAAGGTGTTTTCGTTTTGAGAGCGGCGCGGAGCTGGCGTACCTGTCGCCGGCCGTCGGCATCATGTCGTTCCACGCGGGGTAGGCCGCGGGAGAGCAGAGGGGGCCCCCCCGACCGGGGCCCCGCCCCGCTGGAGCCTCCATGGAGCCGGCGCGTACCTGGCCGCGGGGCCCCGCCGGGCCCGCCGCGGGGCCCGTGGTGTAATGGTCAGCACGCCGCACGTTGCCTCCAGCGGTCCGAGTTCGAACCTGGGTGGCGCCTGGGAGCCTCATTCCGAACACTTGCTCCGCCGCTCTGGCCATACGGGCCGCCCCGTGGGTGTGAGAGAGACAGAGCATCATCCGTGTTCGGAATCAGCCTGCAGCCTGCAGAACGTGCGAGAGAGATAGAGTCTGATGGATGGGCCCGTGGGTGCGAGAGAGACGTCTCTGTCCGTCTCTGTCACACTCACGGCGTCTGCACAAGACGCTTTCCCTCTCTCTCTCGCACGTTCCTGGATCCGCGACTGAACTTGCAGAGCAGCGACACGCCCCCCTTTTCCGCGCCATTTCCAGCCCGTTCCCGACCTGGGCGTCGTCGGGGAGGGCAGGGGCCCGTTCGGGGCGGAGGCCATGGAGGTCATGTTGGCGCTCGGCACGCCCCAAAGTACGGGAAACGCAAAGAAAAGGGGCGAGAGCGCAAACGACTGAAATTCGTCCAGGCTGGCGCACTCGTTGGTGGGGACGGGGACGGGCCGCGGGGTGGGCCCGGGGCTCGGCGAGGCCACCTCGGGGGCGAGGCTGGGCAACATGACGGAGAAAGGGGTCAAGGGGAGCCGACATGGAGGGACCTGGAGTCCACTCGGCAAGTTGTTCCTGCTGGAGGCCATGAAGAGCGGCGCGCGCGCGCGGACCTGCAGCAGGCCGTGCGGGTGGGCGGATCGAGAGGGAGGACGGCGCGGACCGGGTCCCCGAGGCCGGCGCGCGTGTCCGCGACGAGCAGGGCGGCGTGGCGGGGACGCGGCCTCACCTACCCTGCGCCGGCCAGGTGTTGCTTTCACGCGTGGAATACTCATAAATAAGTGTTAAAAGAACTCTCCGTTCTTTTCTTCTTCTCGCCCCCGTCACTCGTCGCACGTCCGTCGCACGTCCGTCGCGGACGTGTCATTCTCTTCGGCCGTCCTTTCCCGTCCCGGCGCCGCTTTCGGGGGGCCCCTCCGACGTCTACCGTCGCCTCCACGTCCGTCACAAGGGGCGAAAACGGAGCCCGAGACCCGATTTTGGGCCCGAAAACGGCCGGAGACATCAACGCACCTTTTTTTGCTTATTTCGAGTCCTTCCTTCGGGGGCGCTTCCTATCGTCCTTCTCACTCTCTCCTCACTCGCCCGGGGCCACGGGGACCTCGGATAGCCCTCGGGGAAGCCATCCCGACCACCGCCGCACTTCTCTCTCCTCTCCCCCGAGTAGGCCGTCACCTTCTTCCCGGCCGAGCAGTGTTTTGGGGCCTGGCGGCCTGGGGGCCTGAGTGGGGGCTGGGACTGGGGGCAAAAAAAAAATTAATAAAAAAAAGCCCCGCCACCCCATGGAGTGACGGGGCTCTGGGGGGACGGGCGCCAAAAAAAATGGACTGATAAAAAAAGCCCCGCCACTCTATGGAGTGACGGGGCTCTAGGGGGACGGGCGC
This sequence comes from Dactylorhiza incarnata, assembly GCA_033032865.1. Classification (NCBI taxonomy): domain Eukaryota; kingdom Viridiplantae; phylum Streptophyta; class Magnoliopsida; order Asparagales; family Orchidaceae; genus Dactylorhiza; species Dactylorhiza incarnata. Next base: position 25,173 of record JAWHQI010002290.1, on the reverse strand, counting down.
CAAAAAAAATGGACTGATAAAAAAAAGCCCCGCCACTCTATGGAGTGACGGGGCTCTGGGGACGGGCGCCAAAAAAAATGGACTGATAAAAAAAAGCCCCGCCACTCTATGGAGTGACGGGGCTCTAGGGGGACGGGCGCCAAAAAAAATGGACTGATAAAAAAAAGGCCCCT
>JAWHQI010002290.1:0-20000 GCA_033032865.1 Dactylorhiza incarnata | reverse complement strand
TCAAAACAAACCCCACAGGGTCTTTACTGCGCTCTCGTTATTCCAGAGATCGAATCGCCGTTTGTTGTCAGCCAAACCGAATCTTTGCTCTGACAAACGGAGCGCAGGAGGCTTTTAAGAAATCCACCGAAGCGGAAATCCACTCTCGCGTGCACGGGCGTTAAGCCGCGTACATCACAGTCTGGTAAATGATTTTGAACCGACCCTCTGCCAGGAGTGGCCCCAGCGAAGCCGGGGCCGCCATTTGCGTTCAAAGTGTCGACGTTCATGTGTCCTGCAATTCACATGACAACGCGCATTTTTGCTGCGTTTTTCATCGACCCACGAGCCGAGGGATCCACTGAGCTGATTCGTATTGGTTAACCGACTGGCCGTGTTAAGACTCGCATTTCTGCCGCAGTCCACGTCCAGCGGTAAGATAGGGCTATCGTCCGAGTGAGACATGGGTATGACTCCGATCCGAAGATGTACTAAGTCACACCAGGACCTTTCTCTCTTCGTGACTGCCGTCGGCAAGGCTATTTCGCTCCAGGGCGAACTTTCCTATTAGACAGCAGTCCTTCGAATGGGCTGCTCTCAAACCAGAGTCACCTGAACACGTCCCGCGAACCCGCCAGACAGAAGCATCACATATTGATCGCATACTGCTCTAGGCGAGTGCCCCCCACACGCAATGGCGCGTGGGGGGGGCGACCACTGAGTCGCTACGGCGCACAAAAAGTGCTTTACTAACAATCGTAATGGCGACCTCGGACTATCCACTATTATAAGCCTCTCACAAGGTCATACGATCTTTTCTGTTACCGTAACTTCTTCTGCTCATCGGAGAAAATGAGCATCTCTCAGTGCGCCAGCCGCAGGCACCCCGAGGGGTTTCCTACGGCTGGACTTAGGAGGAGGGTCTGCAGCGGCTCCAGGCCAAGGCCCTTCTGCGCACGCTCCCAGACCCTTGTCACCGAGGGGCCCTCCAACTTCCCTCAGAGTTCTTAGGACACCAACGTTATTCTTTGATTTTTGTACCGCCCCAGGATCATAGCATCTCTCGATGCTCCTTTTCCGTCATTCATGGAACCGAAGCCCTACTACTTCGGTTCCGCTTTTTGGAGCAACGCTCAAGGCGTGCTCGGGGGTGTGTATCAAGGCCCCTCTCTTCTTTCTTTCGTCATCATCATCATCCAAGTGAGCATGTTCACTTCCCTGCTCGTTCATCAAATTGGCTTAAAGTGCGCGAGCCGCAGGCGGCCCCGAAGGGCCACCCACGGCTTACTTGAGGGGAGTCTGCAGCGGCTCCAGGCCTAAGCCCTTCTGCGCACGCTCCCAGACCCTTGTCACCGAGGGGGCCCTCCAACTTCCCTCAGAGTTCTTAGGACACCAACGTTATTCTTTGATTTTTGTACCGCCCCAGGCTCATAGCATCTCTCGATGCTCCTTTTCCGTCATTCATGGAACCGAAGCCCTACTACTTCGGTTCCGCTCTTTGGAGCAACGCTCTAGGCGTGCTCATGCAAGAAGGTGTTATCAAGTCCCCTTGCTGCTTTCTTTCGTCATCATCCAAGTGAGCATGTTCACTTCCCTGCTCGTTCATCAAATTGGCTTAAAGTGCGCGAGCCGCAGGCGGCCCCGAAGGGCCACCCACGGCTTACTTGAGGGGAGTCTGCAGCGGCTCCAGGCCTAAGCCCTTCTGCGCACGCTCCCAGACCCGTTTCTCTGAGGGGGCCCTCCAACTTCCCTCAGAGTCATCTTTCGTCATTTATGGAACCGAAGCCCTGCTACTTCGGTTCCGCTCTTTGGAGCAACGCTCAAGGCGTGCTCGGGGGTGTGTATCAAGGCCCCTCTCTGCTTTCTTTCGTCATCATCATCATCATCCAGGTGGCCACGGTGTCCTTCTCTTGGAAGCGATCACCCCTGGTTTAGTTTGTACTCGTTTGTTCAAGTACGTTAATGATCCTGCTGCAGGTTCACCTACAGCAACCTTGTTACGACTTTTACTTCCTCTAAATATTCAAGTTTGGTCATCTTTCCGGCGGCATCGGTGTTCCCGAGAGAACTCCGCGCGCCAGTCCGAAGACCTCACTAAAACATTCAATCGGTAGTAGCGACGGGCGGTGTGTACAAAGGGCAGGGACGTAATCAAGGCGTGCTGATGACACGCCTTTACTGGGAATTCCTCGTTCATGTGGAACAATTTCAAGCCACAATCCCAAGCAAGAAGGTAGTTCAGCGGGTTACCCGGGCCTCTCGGCCAGGGAAGACACGTTGACACCTCCATTGTAGCGCGCGTGCGGCCCAGAACATCTAAGGGCATCACAGACCTGTTATTGCTCAATCTCGTGCGGCTAAAAGCCGCCTGTCCCTCTAAGAAGATTTTGTACTCGCTGGCTGCTCAAGGAAGCCAGGTACGACTATTTAGTAGGTTAGAGTCTCGTTCGTTATCGCAATTAAGCAGACAAATCACTCCACCAACTAAGAACGGCCATGCACCACCACCCACTGAATCAAGAAAGAGCTTTCAATCTGTCAATCCTTCCAGTGTCTGGGCCTGGTAAGATTTCCCGTGTTGAGTCAAATTAAGCCGCAGGCTCCACTCCTGGTGGTGCCCTTCCGTCAATTTCTTTAAGTTTCAGCTTTGCAACCATACTTCCCCCGGAATACAAAAACTTTGATTTCTCGGAGGCTGCCTGCGGATGCATCAATGGACATCCCGCAGAAGGCCAGTTTATATAGTTTATGGTTTGGATTAGGGCGGTATCTGATCGCCTTCAAGCCCCAAACTTTCGTTCTTGATCAACGAGAACATCCTTGGCAAATGCTTTCGCTTCAGTCCGTCTTGCGACGATCCAAGAATTTCACCTCTAACGTCGCAATACGAATGCCCCCGCCTGTCTCCATTCATCATTACTTCAGGTTCTTAAAACCAACAAAATAGAACCGAAGTCCTATTCCATTATTCCATGCAAAAATATTCGGGCATAAGCCTGCTTTGAGCACTCTAATTTGTTCAAAGTAAATGTGCCGGCCCACCTCGACACTCAATCAAGAGCACCAGAGTAGGATTTCAAAGGACGCCGCCCACGCCCCGCAGGGGTAGCTGCCGCGCCACCGGCAGGACGTCTCACATCGCACCAGTTAGCACCGACGGGCGGTGTACCGGCCGTGCGAGACACAGATCCAACTACGAGCTTTTTAACCGCAACAACTTTGATATACGCTAACTGAGCTGGAATTACCGCGGCTGCTGGCACCAGACTTGCCCTCAGTTAGGTCCTCCATAAAGGATTTAAAGTGTTGCCATTCCGATTACGGGGCCTCGGATGAGTCCCGTATCGTTATCTTTCGTCACTACCTCCCCGTGCCGGGAGTGGGTAATTTGCGCGCCTGCTGCCTTCCTTGGATGTGGTAGCCGTGTCTCAGGCTCCCTCTCCGGAATCGAACCCTGATTCCCCGTTACCCGTTACAACCATGGTAGGCATAGAACCTACCATCGAAAGTTGATAGGGCAGACATTTGAAAGATGCGTCGCAGGCACGAGGCCACGCGATCAGCTCAAAGTTATTCAGAGTCACCAAAAACACGACAGCCGAAGCTGCCGATTGGTTTTGATCTAATAAAAGCGTTCCTCCCGTCTCCGGTCAGAACTCCGTTGGCATGTATTAGCTCCAGTTTTTCCGCAGTTATCCAAGTAACTGGGTACAATCCATTGAACTATGACTGATATAATGAGCCTTCTGCGGTTTCACCATTTATATATTGGCTTGCACTTGCACATGCATGGCTTAATCTTTGAGAGAAGCATATGTCACTGGCAGAATCAACCAGATAGCTGTTTCAACTCCGACTTCGTCGGTGTTAAACAATGTCTTTTTCGGACTGGCAGAACGAGCTGCCGAGTCCAGGACTTTCCCAAGGCCCTTTTTTTAAGCGCTGCTAGAGGCTCCAGACCAAGGCCCTTCTGCGCTCTCTACCCAGCACTTGCGTTAGTCTTTGAACGAAACCCGAAGGTTCGTTCCATATTTGGCTTAATCTTTGTCGAGTTCAAACTCCTCCTCATACTCGTCGGTATAAACCGTACGTCTTAGCATCTGGCGTGCTTTGTCTCATTTTCGCTCGGAGAGCGGAGAGTTAATGCAGCCCGAAAGCTCAGAACAATAAGGTGTTTGCATATGGACATGCCTAGGACGGCAGGGGACCGCAAACGAGCTGTTGTCTTCGGTAATTTAATTACGGCATCAGAGTCATCGCTCCAGTCTCAGTTCAGGCAGCTGCTCCGCAGACAGCTAAGTCGAACGGAACACGAAGAGTGTCACAGACCGGTATGGCCCCCGAGACGAGGTCCGAGCTACCTGGTACTGCTTCTCGCCGCCATCCCTGAGAGGATATATGCGTAGTCTCTGGCGATGCCAACTCTACCCTGAGGCAGAGGCACAGTGTCCTGAATGGTACTGCGAGGGTACGAACACCAACTTTTCCCGTATCAGGCACTGAAGAAATTTCTGAGCTTTGAAGGTGAGTCTATCGGGTCAACAGAGCGTCAGCTCCTAGCCTGCAACACCCAAGAGGCTCAGACGCCCATGCAAATTCTTTCGCATGAGAAAGGCAAAATTGCCTTGGGCAGCTGTGCCGTGAAAGCTCCAGGCAAGGCCAGAAGCCATGCCCTTCTGCGCTTTCCACCACATGGCACAGCTAGTTGTTAGGGAATTCCTCGTCTCCACCCTAGCTTTATAGCTAGAGCACTCTCTCTCGTCTCCTCCCTTGCCTAATAGCAAGGGAACTCCACATTCAATAAAAAGCATATTTAGCGTCTCAAGGACTTTAGAGCGCTTATCATCGTATGTCCCTGGCTCTCCAGGGCACTCCGGCTGGTCAGACCGGTTACACGTCTGTAGCAGCTAGTTCGTTAGACAGTTGAAGTATTGAACTGAAGCGCTACAGACTCTCCGTCCTCTAGCTGCAACTCACTAGGGACAATCTTTCCAGAGCTCAGACATCTCAGTGAGAGTCTTTGCTCTTCTTTTCTGACACCTCTTGTTTGAGGAAAAGCACTGCAAAGTGCTTTAGATCGTATGTCCCTAGCTCTCCAGCGAGCCAGGGCACTCCGGGTGGCAAGCCCGGTTATATGTCTGCAGCAGCTCGTTCGTTGGTTTGAATGATATAGTATTGAACTGAAGCGCTACAGACTTTTTATGCACTCTACGTGCATAGAGCATGGGCTGGACATGCTGGTTTCATGCGTGTCATTTGGGAACAAGTCCCTGGTATGCAGGCACTAGGCAAGCACTGCACATGGCCAGAGGCCGCTTTGAGAGACAATTCTCTCCTTTGTCCCTAGCCTTATGGCCAGGGCACTCCAGGACAAGTCCCGGTTTTTTCATCACAGACCTGTGTAGCTTTAAAGCAGCCACTCCACTCCACACGGCCAAAGGCCCCTCTCTGTCCCCTAGGGACAATCTTTTTAGAGGTCTGTAGCGAGAGTAAAGAAAACGCTACAGACCAGAGCTCAATCTCTCAGTGAGAGTCTCAGCTTTTCGCTGGGTGTTAACTTTTTCCAAGTGCTTTCAAGGCGCCTCGAGGACACCTGTACTCGCATCCAAGACTGGTAAATTCACTATTCACGAATCTTCGGAGCAAGGAAAAGTCTTAGCAGATCGCAGTATAAAACTGCTCTACCGCTTACAACACCCAGCTTGAGTCGTTTACACACGATTCTGAGTCCTGACATCGAACTAAACCCTAGGCCTTCTTGCTCGGGGCACCACCTATCCACAAGGGATATTTCCGAGTCGGGGTGTGATTCCAAGCAGGCATGACGTTCGGGTTTTGCGGCTTCCAGCTCCGAAGAGAGGTTGCCTAAATATTCACATTGCTGTCTCAAAAGACACAGGACCCCTAGTTTTTTATAGAATTCCTCGTTAGAGGTGTGTGGTTGACCAGACCACACGACATGCATTTTTGCATGCCTCAAGCCGAAGCTTTTGAGATCGAAGTAGTCTTCGCTGACACTCAGACAACTCTTTCTCTGCATGTTTTAAGCCATGCAAGGCTGGGCCCTCCCGGGCATAGTTTCTTAACTTTGAATCGTGCTCTTTTCGAACCAGACTCCATCAGGAGAACCCTGGGGAGTCTCAGAACTACTCATCGCACGAATCTAAAGATCATTCAGACAAAAAGGCATTACACCTTGTTTGTTTAAGCCGTGGGAGCTCCAGGCAGGACTTATAGTCCTCCCCTTCTGCGCTCTCTCACGCGGCTGCATGACAGTCCATTCTCTGTCAACTTGAGCTTTGACGAATCAACCTGAGTGGCTCCAAGCCCTGCTCTTCTTAGCACACTCAGGCGGCAACGTTTTTACATGTTTTAAGCCCTGCAAGGCTGGGCCCTCCCGGGCATAGTTTCTGAGCTTCGAATCGTTCTCCTTTCGAACCAGACTCCGTCAGGAGAACCCTGGGGAGTCTTAGAACTACTCGTCTCACGAATCCAAATATCATTCAGACAAAAAAGGCATTACGCCTTGTTTGTTAAGCCGTGAGAGCTCCAGGCAGGACTTATAGTCCTCCCCTTCTGCGCTCTCTCACGCGGCTGCATGACAGTCCATTCTCTGTCAACTTGAGCTTTGACGAATCAACCTGAGTGGCTCCAAGCCCTGCTCTTCTTAGCACACTCAGGCGGCAACGTTCTTCACAGCAGTTTATCAAAGCAAAACATGCCCACAAGGATAATGCCATCTCAGAGGCATCCACTGCCCGCAACGTACTCATGCCCCCGAGGGAGGCAGTCTTGTATAGCCTGGGCAATGGGCGATCTGGCAAGCAGAAACGCGTATACGTCAAGTTCACACATGGTGCGGGTCTTCCTTACCGCCCTGAGGTTTCTGGTGCCGACCACTGGACTCAAGACGCAACCGAATCAGTTCCTTTCTTTAGTATGCTTTGCATTGAGCTATTGCGCAAAGATATTGCTTTGCATCATTGCTCAGGACCAGACCGCTACTTCCTTCACGGTCCTTGTCCGTGGGGGCTTGGCCGAGAGCCCCCGCTTGAATAGGTACTAGGATGGCTTTTGGATTCATCTTTTCCCGTCTCTCAAGCTTTAAGTCTGAGCATTGGAGGTGAGACTATCGGTCATTGAGTAGCTGTTACTCTTTCCTTGCTCATACCTCAAGAGGCTCAGACGCTCGTGAATATGATGGCCCCGCATCGTAGCTCGCTTCGGACCAGACCGCTACTTCCTTCACGGTCCTTGTCGTACTCCGCAGGAGGCAAAGGATAAAATATTCAACGAGCCAAGGCACAGAGTTTAAGGCTCTCCAAGCCATGTCAGCTTATACTGCATGCCCGTGTTTGTTCAGATTTACTAAGAGCTTCTTGCAAGCACACACGCACAGCTTCTACCATGGCGGCTCACCCCTTTCCCGAAGGAAATTGGCCCCCCACTCGAAGCACAGCTACTACCCTAAGGCGAGCCCGGCATGTTAAGCAAACATTTCACTCTTTTCAACTGGCAACCACATTAGCACTCCAGCTTGTATTGCACTGACATTGCCGGGCTAGCTAAACAGTTCCAAGCAGCGAACTCATGCCCCGAGTTGGAACCGTCTCGTTCACTGCCCAGTCACTGATGCCAGCCCAGTCCACCCGAAGGTTACTTGCACATGTTCACGTATGGTGCGGGTCTACCCTACCGCCCGCAGGTTTCGGGGGCCGACCACAGGAAGCAAGGCTTTCATCAACGAGCTCGGTGGCTTGCTTTATCAACGGAAAAGCAACCGAAAACCGCTCGTGAATATGATGGCCCCGCATCGTAGCTCGCTTCGGACCAGACCGCTACTTCCTTCACGGTCCTTGTCGTACTCCGCAGGAGGCAAAGGATAAAATATTCAACAAGCCAAGTCATGGTTTAAGGCTCTCCAAGCCACGTCAGCCGATACTCACATGCCTGTGTTTGTTCAGATTTACTAAGAGCTTCTTGCAAGCACACATGCACAGCTTCTACCATGGCGGCTCACCCCTTTCCCGAAGGAAATTGGCCCCCCACTCGAAGCACAGCTACTACCCTAGGGCGAGCCCGGCATGTTAAGCAAACATTTCACTCTTTTCAACTGGCAACCACTGCAGCTTGTACTGCACTGACATTGCTGGTCTAGCTAAACAATGCCAAGCAGCGAACTCATGCCCCGAGTTGGAACCGTCTCGTTCACTGCCCAGTCACTGATGCCAGCCCAGTCCACCCGAAGGTTACTTGCACATGTTCACGTATGGTGCGGGTCTACCCTACCGCCCGCAGGTTTCGGGGGCCGACCACAGGAAGCAAGGCTTTCATCAACGAGCTCGTTGGCTTGCTTTATCAATGGAAAAGCAACCGAAAACCACCAAAAGCCAAAAGGATCAGAGGGAGTCTGCAGGTGCTCCAGGCCAAAGCCCTTCTGCGCACGCTCACTAACAGACTATAGGCCGGCATGCGCCCTCATCACATGCCGTGGGGATAGGTTTGTCTGTAGGTGCTCCAGGCAAGGCCCTTCTGCGCACACTCGCACTCACAGACTAGGCCAGCGGAAGGTCCACCACTCACGACCGCTGTTTCACTCTGCAGAGTTGTCAGAGACAAGCGAAGCGAGATCACCTAGGTTTTGCTGGGCTACCAACCACTGCCAAACAGCGAACTCATGCCCCGAGTTGGAACCGTCTTGCTCACTGCCCATTCAGGGAGGATTCCCAGAGCACTCGTGGCTTACTCGCAGATGGTTGCTTGAGGTGCGGGTCTACCCTACCGCCCGCAGGTTTCGGGGGCCGACCACAGCGCACAAAGCTTTCAGCCATGAGCCTTTCCGGATTTAGTTTGTCGCTACGAGACCACAGAGTGGCGAAGCCATCACCGAAGTGAGACCGGAGCTTCCAAGCTCGTAGGGCGCGTTTTTGTCTGGGAAGCTGCCAAAAACCCATAATGAAGGTAGTGGAATCATTTCGATTTCCTTTGCTTTGCTTGGGGAAGCTTTACCCCACCAGGTGACCAGCCTGGCTTTCCTCCGAGGCCTCACCTGCCCCTATGTACTATTTTGAGGCGGCGAGCTGCTATGCCGAAATGCCAATTCCTCAGTTTCACATTCTTTGCATCCGATTGGTTTAAACTCAGTAGGATCTCGCCTCATCGTAAAAAAAGACTATGGCCTTCTGAAATACTCACTTTATTTCAGAGCAATGCCATTCTTCGATTTCGTTTTATTCCGTCTGCCTGCCTCAGACCTCGAAATCGCTCCTTATCATGTCAGGGACACTATGACTTCTGACCCATGATAGATTCGTCCAGTTATCCCTGAATCTGTTTTGCTGGGCTAACCAACCACTGCCGAGCAGCGAACTCATGCCCCGACTTAGAACCGTCTTGTTCACTGCCCATTCAGGGAGGATTCCCAGAGCACTCGTGGCTTACTCACAGATGTTTGCTTGAGGTGCGGGTCTACCCTACCGCCCGCAGGTTTCGGGGGCCGACCACAGCGCACAAAGCTTCCAGCCATGAGCCTTTCCGGATTAGTTTGTCGCTACGAGACCACAGAGTGGCGAAGCCATCACCGAAGTGAGACCGGAGCTTCCAAGCTCGTAGGGCGCGTTTTTGTCTGGGAAGCTGCCAAAACCCATAATGAAAGTAGTGGATTCATTTCGATTTCCTTTGCTTTTGTTAGGGAAGCTTAACCCCACCAGGTGACCAGCCTGGTTTTCCTCCGAGGCCTCACCTGCCCCTATGTACTATTTTGAGGCGGCGAGCTGCTATGCCGAAATGCCAATTCCTCACTTTTACATTCCTTGCATCCGATTGGTTTAAACTCAGTAGGATCTCGCCTCATCGTAAAAAAAGACTATGGCCTTCTGAAATATTCACTTTATTTCAGACCAATGCCATTCTTCGATTTCGTTTTATTTCGTCTGCCCAGCTCAGACCTCGAAATCGTTTTTTATCATGACAGGGACACTATGACTTTGACCCATGATAGATTCGTCCAGTTATCCCTGAATCTGTTCGGTTCCACTCCTTGAACCAAGGCCTTAGCCTCCATCCGAAGATGGGGTGCGTTTTGGTGGGACGCACCTGACCCACCCAGTTCCACTCCTGGGCCTCCAGCGCGCCCTCAGTACGTCGAGGGCGCCACTGTGCTTTTGTTGGGGAAGCATAACCCCACCAGGTTGCCAAGCTGGATTTCCTCCGAGGCCTCACCTGCCCCTATGTACTATTTTGAGGCGGCGAGCTGCTATGCAGAAATGCCAGTCCCTCAATTTCACATTCTTTGCATCCGATTGGTTTAAACTCAGTAGGATCTCGCCTCATCGTAAAAAAAAGACTATGGCCTTCTGAAATACTCACTTTATTTCAAAGCAATGCCATTCTTCGATTTCGTTTTATTTCGTCTGCCCAGCTCAGACCTCGAAATCGTTCCTTATCATGACAGGGACACTATGACTTTTGACCCATGATAGATTCGTCCAGTTATCCCTGAATCTGTTCGGTTCCACTCCTTGAACCAAGGCCTTAGCCTCCATCCGAAGATGGGGTGCGTTTTGGTGGGACGCACCTGAACCCACCCAGTTCCACTCCTGGGCCTCCAGCGCGCCCTCAGTACGTCGAGGGCGCCACTGTGCTTTTGTTGGGGAAGCATAACCCCACCAGGTTGCCAAGCTGGATTTCCTCCGAGGCCTCACCTGCCCCTATGTACTATTTTGAGGCGGCGAGCTGCTATGCAGAAATGCCAATCCCTCACTTTCACATTCTTTGCATCCGATTGGTTTAAACTCAGTAGGATCTCGCCTCATCGTAAAAAAAGACTATGGCCTTCTGAAAAACTCACTTTATTTCAAAGCAATGCCATTCTTCGATTTCGTTTTATTTCGTCTGCCCAGCTCAGACCTCGAAATCGTTTCTTATCATGACAGGGACACTATGACATCGGTCCCAGAAATTTTCTAAGTCCCGACTTTTTTCTAAGTCCCGCTTCGGACTTCCAATTCAGACCACCACTTTACATTACTTCAAGCAATGCAAACCACTGCCAATCCTAGCATTGTCACATGAATGCTGGACTTGCATTAACCTTTGAATGCGCCCTGCTTATGCAGGCGATTCGGGTTCTTTCCTTGCCGGGACCTTTGAAATTTTTCTAAGTCCCGACTTTCCTCCGAGGGCCGCCTCCCCCTATGTACTGTTTTGAGGCGGCGACCAGGCCGAACCCAGACCAAGTCGATTTGGGAAATCACTTTTCTTTCGTCGGACGGATTTACAGTACCGACCCGACCGTACACCATCTCGGAACCAAAAATTTTTCTAAGTCCGAAAATTTTTCTAAGTCCCGGCACCGACCTCCAAGTCGGCCCGCTCCTTTGCATTCCTTTCGTCCATCCAAACATTTTTCCTTTTTAGCATCTTGCCTTGGACGCTAAGTCGGAACATCGTGTGCATGCGTCTAACATACACCACACGATTTCATGTTCCGGCTTGTCGGGACCTTCGAAATTTTTCTAAGTCCCGACTTTCCTCCGAGGGCCGCCTCCCCCTATGTACTGTTTTGAGGCGGCGACCAGGCCGACCCCAGACCAAGGCGATTTGGGAAATCACTTTGCTTTCGTCGACGGATTCACAGTACCGACCCGACCGTACCTTATCTCGGACCCGAAAATTTTTCTAAGTCCGAAAATTTTTCTAAGTCCCGGCACCGACCTCCAAGTCGGCCCGCTTCTTTGCATTCCTTTCGTCCATCCAAACATTTTTCCTTTTTTAGCATCTTGCCTAGGACGCTAAGTCGGAACATCGTGTGCATGCGTCCATCATACACCAAACGATTTCATGTTCCGGCTTGTCGGGACCTTCGAAATTTTTCTAAGTCCCGACTTTCCTCCGAGGGCCGCCTCCCCCTATGTACTGTTTTGAGGCGGCGACCAGGCCGACCCCAGACCAAGGCGATTTGGGAAATCACTTTGCTTTCGTCGGACGGATTCACAGTACCGACCCGACCGTTACCTTATCTCGGACCCGAAAATTTTTCTAAGTCCGAAAATTTTTCTAAGTCCCGGCACCGACCTCCAAGTCGGCCCGCTTCTTTGCATTCCTTTCGTCCATCCAAACATTTTTCCTTTTTTAGCATCTTGCCTAGGACGCTAAGTCGGAACATCGTGTGCATGCGTCCATACATACACCACACGATTTCATGTTCCGGCTTGTCGGGACCTTCGAAATTTTTCTAAGTCCCGACTTCTCCTCCGAGGGCCGCCTCCCCCTATGTACTGTTTTGAGGCGGCGACCAGGCCGACCCCAGACCAAGGCGATTTAGGAAATCACTTTGCTTTCGTCGGACGGATTCACAGTACCGACCCGACCGTACCTTATCTCGGACCCGAAAATTTTTCTAAGTCCGAAAATTTTTCTAAGTCCCGGCACCGACCTCCAAGTCGGCCCGCTTCTTTGCATTCCTTTCGTCCATCCAAACATTTTTCCTTTTTTAGCATCTTGCCTTGGACGCTAAGTCCGGAACATCGTGTGCATGCGTCTAACATACACCACACGATTTCATGTTCCGGCTTGTCGGGACCTTCGAAATTTTCTAAGTCCCGACTTTCCTCCGAGGGCCGCCTCCCCCTATGTACTGTTTTGAGGCGGCGACCAGGCCGACCCCAGACCAAGGCGATTTGGGAAATCACTTTGCTTTCGTCGGACGGATTCACAGTACCGACCCGACCGTACCTTATCTCGGACCCGAAAATTTTTCTAAGTCCGAAAAATTTTCTAAGTCCCGGCACCGACCTCCAAGTCGGCCCGCTTCTTTGCATTCCTTTCGTCCATCCAAACATTTTTCCTTTTTTAGCATCTTGCCTAGGACGCTAAGTCGGAACATCGTGTGCATGCGTCCATCATACACCACAACGATTTCATGTTCCGGCTTGTCGGGACCTTCGAAATTTTTCTAAGTCCCGACTTTCCTCCGAGGGCCGCCTCCCCCTATGTACTGTTTTGAGGCGGCGACCAGGCCGACCTCAGACCAAGGCGATTTGGGAAATCACTTTGCTTTCGTCGGACGGATTCACAGTACCGACCCGACCGTACCTTATCTCGGACCCGAAAATTTTTCTAAGTCCGAAAATTTTTCTAAGTCCCGGCACCGACCTCCAAGTCGGCCCGCTTCTTTGCATTCCTTTCGTCCATCCAAACATTTTTCCTTTTTTAGCATCTTGCCTTGACGCTAAGTCGGAACATCGTGTGCATGCGTCCAACATACACCACACGATTTCATGTTCCGGCTTGTCGGGACCTTCGAAATTTTTCTAAGTCCCGACTTTCCTCCGAGGGCCGCCTCCCCCTATGTACTGTTTTGAGGCGGAGACCAGGCCGACCCCAGACCAAGGCGATTTGGGAAATCACTTTGCTTTCGTCGGACGGATTCACAGTACCGACCCGACCGTACCTTATCTCGGACCCGAAAATTTTTCTAAGTCCGAAAATTTTTCTAAGTCCCGGCACCGACCTCCAAGTCGGCCCGCTTCTTTGGCATTCCTTTCGTCCATCCAAACATTTTCCTTTTTTAGCATCTTGCCTTGGACGCTAAGTCGGAACATCGTGTGCATGCGTCCAACATACACCACACGATTTCATGTTCCGGCTTGTCGGGACCTTCGAAATTTTTCTAAGTCCCGACTTTCCTCCGAGGGCCGCCTCCCCCTATGTACTGTTTTGAGGCGGAGACCAGGCCGACCCCAGACCAAGGCGATTTGGGAAATCACTTTGCTTTCGTCGGACGGATTCACAGTACCGGACCCCGACCGTACCTTATCTCGGACCCGAAAATTTTTCTAAGTCCGAAAATTTTTCTAAGTCCCGGCACCGACCTCCAAGTCGGCCCGCTTCTTTGCATTCCTTTCGTCCATCCAAACATTTTTTCCTTTTTTAGCATCTTGCCTTGGACGCTAAGTCGGAACATCGTGTGCATGCGTCCAACATACACCACACGATTTCATGTTCCGGCTTGTCGGGACCTTCGAAATTTTCTAAGTCCCGACTTTCCTCCGAGGGCCGCCTCCCCCTATGTACTGTTTTGAGGCGGAGACCAGGCCGACCCCAGACCAAGGCGATTTGGGAAATCACTTTGCTTTCGTCGGACGGATTCACAGTACCGACCCGACCGTACCTTATCTCGGACCCGAAAATTTTTCTAAGTCCGAAAATTTTTCTAAGTCCCGGCACCGACCTCCAAGTCGGCCGCTTCTTTGCATTCCTTTCGTCCATCCAAACATTTTCCTTTTTTAGCATCTTGCCTTGGACGCTAAGTCGGAACATCGTGTGCATGCGTCCAACATACACCACACGATTTCATGTTCCGGCTTGTCGGGACCTTCGAAATTTTCTAAGTCCCGACTTTCCTCCGAGGGCCGCCTCCCCCTATGTACTGTTTTGAGGCGGAGACCAGGCCGACCCCAGACCAAGGCGATTTGGGAAATCACTTTGCTTTCGTCGGACGGATTCACAGTACCGACCCGACCGTACCTTATCTCGGACCCGAAAATTTTCTAAGTCCGAAAATTTTTCTAAGTCCCGGCACCGACCTCCAAGTCGGCCCGCTTCTTTGCATTCCTTTCGTCCATCCAAACATTTTTCCTTTTTTAGCATCTTGCCTTGGACGCTAAGTCGGAACATCGTGTGCATGCGTCCAACATACACCACACGATTTCATGTTCCGGCTTGTCGGGACCTTCGAAATTTTTCTAAGTCCCGACTTTCCTCCGAGGGCGCCTCCCCCTATGTACTGTTTTGAGGCGGAGACCAGGCCGACCCCAGACCAAGGCGATTTGGGAAATCACTTTGCTTTCGTCGGACGGATTCACAGTACCGACCCGAACCGTACCTTATCTCGGACCCGAAAATTTTTCTAAGTCCGAAAATTTTTCTAAGTCCCGGCACCGACCTCCAAGTCGGCCCGCTTCTTTGCATTCCTTTCGTCCATCCAAACATTTTTCCTTTTTTAGCATCTTGCCTTGGACGCTAAGTCGGAACATCGTGTGCATGCGTCCAACATACACCACACGATTTCATGTTCCGGCTTGTCGGGACCTTCGAAATTTTTCTAAGTCCCGACTTTCCTCCGAGGGCCGCCTCCCCCTATGTACTGTTTTGAGGCGGAGACCAGGCCGACCCCAGACCAAGGCGATTTGGGAAATCACTTTGCTTTCGTCGGACGGATTCACAGTACCGACCCGACCGTACCTTATCTCGGACCCGAAAATTTTTCTAAGTCCGAAAATTTTCTAAGTCCCGCACCGACCTCCAAGTCGGCCCGCTTCTTTGCATTCCTTTCGTCCATCCAAACATTTTTCCTTTTTTAGCATCTTGCCTTGGACGCTAAGTCGGAACATCGTGTGCATGCGTCCAACATACACCACACGATTTCATGTTCCGGCTTGTCGGGACCTTCGAAATTTTCTAAGTCCCGACTTTCCT
Organism: Dactylorhiza incarnata; assembly: GCA_033032865.1. Taxonomy (NCBI): domain Eukaryota; kingdom Viridiplantae; phylum Streptophyta; class Magnoliopsida; order Asparagales; family Orchidaceae; genus Dactylorhiza; species Dactylorhiza incarnata. Next base: position 4,541 of record JAWHQI010002290.1, on the reverse strand, counting down.
CCGAGGGCCGCCTCCCCCTATGTACTGTTTTGAGGCGGAGACCAGGCCGACCCCAGACCAAGGCGATTTGGGAAATCACTTTGCTTTCGTCGGACGGATTCACAGTACCGACCCGACCGTACCTATCTCGGACCCGAAAATTTTTCTAAGTCCGAAAATTTTTCTAAGTCCCGGCACCGACCTCCAAGTCGGCCCGCTTCTTTGCATTCCTTTCGTCCATCCAAACATTTTTCCTTTTTTAGCATCTTGCCTTGGGACGCTAAGTCGGAACATCGTGTGCATGCGTCCAACATACACCACACGATTTCATGTTCCGGCTTGTCGGGACCTTCGAAATTTTTCTAAGTCCCGACTTTCCTCCGAGGGCCGCCTCCCCCTATGTACTGTTTTGAGGCGGAGACCAGGCCGACCCCAGGACCAAGGCGATTTGGGAAATCACTTTGCTTTCGTCGGACGGATTCACAGTACCGACCCGACCGTACCTTATCTCGGACCCGAAAATTTTTCTAAGTCCGAAAATTTTTCTAAGTCCCCGGCACGACCTCCAAGTCGGCCCGCTTCTTTGCATTCCTTTCGTCCATCCAACATTTTTCCTTTTTTAGCATCTTGCCTTGGACGCTAAGTCGGAACATCGTGTGCATGCGTCCAACATACACCACACGATTTCATGTTCCGGCTTGTCGGGACCTTCGAAATTTTTTCTAAGTCCGACTTTCCTCCGAGGGCCGCCTCCCCCTATGTACTGTTTTGAGCGGAGACCAGGCCGACCCCAGACCAAGGCGATTTGGGAAATCACTTTGCTTTCGTCGGACGGATTCACAGTTACCGACCCGACCGTACCTTATCTCGGACCGAAAATTTTTTCTAAGTCCGAAAATTCTTTCTAAGTCCGAACATTTTTCTAAGTCCCGGCACCGACCTCCAAGTCGGCCCGCTTCTTTGCATTCCTTTCGTCTATGCAAACAATTTCCATATTCTAACGTCGTGCCAAAGACGCTAAGCTGGCCTTCTTTGTAGGGGACGCATCTGACGTACGTCAGAACACGCCGGTCCGTAGGCTATTCCGACTTTAAGCCGGGCCCAGGACCGCTTCTGGGCCTCTGTCCGAGGACGAACTTACCGTATTTTTTCACTATGGCGATCTGGGAGGTGGTCAAAGTCGCGGTCACGCAAGTTCTGACAATCGTTTAGATAGGGCGGACGTATTCAAAGTACAAAAATGAATTTATCGTGAGGTATACACTATGACAACTCTGAATTCTTATTTTGTCGACCGCAGTTCTAAATCTTTGCAGCGTGACTAAATATGACATGGGAAACACTTTTATTTTATAAAATTTTCTGACATTTAACAAAAAAGTTGCGTTTTCGACTGGACATGGTCATTTTGGCAAAAACCATTAACCAACCGCACGCAGAGTTCCCAAGCGGTCTTCCATCTAAGTACTAACTGCGCCCTCCACGGCTTGACTTCGGTGTGCAGAAGGGAACCGGTAGATCCCGTGCGGTGTGGCGGTGGTTCTGCTGTGAACTGTTGGGAGTGCTCAGCAGAAGAAAAACAGCCAATTTAAGGGATTTTTCCGAAAAGGCGAGTACCTTCCATCGCCTCTGTACTGGTCCCTAATTAAATGTTAACAAAATCCTTTTGCATGCGTCTTGGGGCATCTCTTACCTTCAATTTAAGACCTAGCCGAGCTCAATAGCTCTCATACTTTGGAAATGGCAGGCGGTACCGCGATCCAAAACGTCAACTTTAGCCATTTTTCTGAAATGGCGAGTACCTTCCATCGCCTCTGTACTGGTCCCTAATTAAATGTTAACAAAATCCTTTTGCAAGCGTCTTGGGGCATCTCTTACCTTCAATTTAAGACCTAGCCGAGCTCAATAGCTCTCATACTTTGGAAATGGCAGGCGGTACCGCGATCCAAAACGTCAACTTTAGCCATTTTTTCTGAAATGGCGAGTACCTTCCATCGCCTCTGTACTGGTCCCTAATCAAATGTTAACAAAATCCTTTTGCAAGCGTCTTGGGCATCTCTTACCTTCAATTTAAGACCTAGCCGAGCTCAATAGCTCTCATACTTTGGAAATGGCAGGCGGTACCGCGATCCAAAACGTCAACTTTAGCCATTTTTCTGAAATGGCGAGTACCTTCCATCGCCTCTGTACTGGTCCCTAATTAAATGTTAACAAAATCCTTTTGCAAGCGTCTTGGGGCATCTCTTACCTTCAATTTAAGACCTAGCCGAGCTCAATAGCTCTCATACTTTGGAAATGGCAGGCGGTACCGCGATCCAAAACGTCAACTTTAGCCATTTTTCTGAAATGGCGAGTACCTTCCATCGCCTCTGTACTGGTCCCTAATTGAATGTTAACAAAATCGTTTTGCATGCGTCTTGGGGCATCTCTACCTTCAATTTAAGACCTAGCCGAGCTCCATAGCTCTCATAGTTTGGTCAAGGCAGGCGATACTGCGATCCAAAACGTCATTTTTAGCCATTTTTCTGAAATGGCGAGTACCTTCCATCGCCTCTGTACTGGTCCCTAATTAAATGTTAACAAAATCCTTTTGCATGCGTCTTAGGGCATCTCTTACCTTCAATTTAAGACCTAGCCGAGCTCCATAGCTCTCATAGTTTGGTCAAGGCAGGCGATACCGCGATCCAAAACGTCAACTTGAGCCATTTTTCTGAAATGGCGAGTACCTTCCATCGCCTCTGTACTGGTCCCTAATTGAATGTTAACAAAATCCTTTTGCATGCGTCTTTGGGCATCTCTTACCTTTAATTTAAGACCTAGCCGAGCTCAATAGCTCTCATACTTTGGAAATGGCAGGCGGTACCGCGATCCAAAACGTCAACTTGAGCCATTTTTCTGAAATGGCGAGTACCTTCCATCGCCTCTGTACTGGTCCCTAATTGAATGTTAACAAAATCGTTTTGCATGCGTCTTGGGGCATCTCTTACCTTCAATTTAAGACCTAGCCGAGCTCCATAGCTCTCATAGTTTGGTCAAGGCAGGCGATACTGCGATCCAAAACGTCAACTTGAGCCATTTTTCTGAAATGGCGAGTACCTTCCATCGCCTCTGTACTGGTCCCTAATTGAATGTTAACAAAATCGTTTTGCATGCGTCTTGGGGCATCTCTTACCTTCAATTTAAGACCTAGCCGAGCTCCATAGCTCTCATAGTTTGGTCAAGGCAGGCGATACTGCGATCCAAAACGTCATTTTTAGCCATTTTTCTGAAATGGCGAGTACCTTCCATCGCCTCTGTACTGGTCCCTAATTAAATGTTAACAAAATCCTTTTGCATGCGTCTTAGGGCATCTCTTACCTTCAATTTAAGACCTAGCCGAGCTCCATAGCTCTCATAGTTTGGTCAAGGCAGGCGATACCGCGATCCAAAACGTCAACTTTAGCCATTTTTCTGAAATGGCGAGTACCTTCCATCGCCTCTGTACTGGTCCCAAATTAAATGTTAACAAAATCGTTTTGCATGCGTCTTGGGGCATCTCTTACCTTCAATTTAAGACCTAGCCGAGCTCCATAGCTCTCATAGTTTGGTCAAGGCAGGCGATATTGCGATCCAAAACGTCATTTTTAGCCATTTTTCTGAAATGGCGAGTACCTTCCATCGCCTCTGTACTGGTCCCTAATTAAATGTTAACAAAATCCTTTTGCATGCGTCTTAGGGCATCTCTTACCTTCAATTTAAGACCTAGCCGAGCTCCATAGCTCTCATAGTTTGGTCAAGGCAGGCGATACCGCGATCCAAAACGTCAACTTGAGCCATTTTTCTGAAATGGCGAGTACCTTCCATCGCCTCTGTACTGGTCCCAAATTAAATGTTAACAAAATCGTTTTGCATGCGTCTTGGGGCATCTCTTACCTTCAATTTAAGACCTAGCCGAGCTCCATAGCTCTCATAGTTTGGTCAAGGCAGGCGATACTGCGATCCAAAACGTCATTTTTAGCCATTTTTCTGAAATGGCGAGTACCTTCCATCGCCTCTGTACTGGTCCCTAAATAAATGTTAACAAAATCCTTTTGCATGCGTCTTAGGGCATCTCTTACCTTCAATTTAAGACCTAGCCGAGCTCCATAGCTCTCATAGTTTGGTCAAGGCAGGCGATACCGCGATCCAAAACGTCAACTTGAGCCATTTTTCTGAAATGGCGAGTACCTTCCATCGCCTCTGTACTGGTCCCTAATTGAATGTTAACAAAATCCTTTTGCATGCGTCTTTGGGCATCTCTTACCTTTAATTTAAGACCTAGCCGAGCTCAATAGCTCTCATACTTTGGAAATGGCAGGCGGTACCGCGATCCAAAACGTCAACTTGAGCCATTTTTCTGAAATGGCGAGTACCTTCCATCGCCTCTGTACTGGTCCCTAATTGAATGTTAACAAAATCGTTTTGCATGCGTCTTGGGGCATCTCTTACCTTCAATTTAAGACCTAGCCGAGCTCCATAGCTCTCATAGTTTGGGAACGGCATTCGGTACGGTGGTCAAATCGGGAAACTCTAAGGCATTGTTT
>JAWHQI010002289.1:0-40119 GCA_033032865.1 Dactylorhiza incarnata | reverse complement strand
TGACGAAGGCCGGCGTGGGTCACGCCGCCCAGATGCAGGGACGAGCTCGTCTCTTCCTGCAGCCGGGACGAATCCACCCAGTTGCTAGCATTCATGAGTCCGCAGCGGCCTTGCCTACTCGCGTGATACCGCGGCGCGAGTGAGAGAGATGCGCGCGGATTAATAGCATGATCAACCGCCTTAACCATAACATGAACCAAATGCAGGAACTGTCCTTCAGATCGGCGATCACGTCGCGCGGGCTTCACGGGGAGGATGAACGAGTGAAAAAACCCGTCGTAATGAGTGACTCGAAGATATTATAGTTTGTAATAAACATTTTTATATTCGGTCCTCGGACAACTGCTTGAATCTGACTCCATAATATTCGATCTGTCTTCCAGGCCGTGCGGCTAAATATTCGAATTTACTGTCTTTGGCCTTCTTGCTGTGTTGATTGATGCCTGTGGATTACTTACATAAACCGATCTGCTTGTTTTTGTGATTTTTAATTCGCTTGTTTGAATTATACTTGTCTTTGTGGTTGGCTTTTGTGATGATGTACCCGTACGGGTTGGCTGGTCTAGCCGTGATTTGACTCTTGCTAAGCGCAGATCAGCCGTTCCTATAAGTAGCGCCCTTCCGAAAGTCTTCTTACCAAAACTTGAAGATGGGAGCAAAGCGCCAGCCGAAGCGACCTGCCAAGACTTCTGCTACCCGCTCTGAAGCCGCTGTGTCCTTCCACTCAGCAGACCTCGATGAATGCCGTTTGACAAAGGCGAAATGGACGAATCCGTTGAGAAAATATGACTGATAGCCCGCTGCTCGCGCGGCTTCCGCTCCGTGACGAGCGGATGAATTCCTCCGGGCCGAACAGGATCGCGATCCCAATCGACCATTTCGATTGTGGTTTCAAGTTTCCCATTTCGATCGAGCTTGCCGCGATCTTTGACATTATGGAGTTGTACCCGGCCAAATTTCTCCTAACTCGATGGCCGGGATTTGCAGCTTCATCTCCTACCTCGGTCTGAGAGAGTCCGCTTCTCTATGGACCTTTTCAGGAAGATATTCTCGGTGCGGGCTATCCCGGACTCCGAGTCGAATATCTTCAAAGGCCACCTCTACTTCGGCTGCCGCGGGCTGAAGATGGTCAACCTGGCGAACAAGGTCACGGCCTGGTCGGAGAGGTACTTGATCTTCGAAGGCCGACTTGGCCTGTTGAACCCAAATCCGCAAGTGCGGCCTGAGGAGGCTTTCAACAGGTCCAATAAGCGAGGTGGAGAAGACAACCTGCAAGCTTCTTAAGGATGAGCGGCTTAACATAAGTTACTACTACCCGCTTCTTGCCGAGCTGGAGAATGTTCGGCCTGAAGATAGTAAGCTTTCCCTTGCTTCCGACTTCAATGTTGACCGCTCGATCTCTTGTGCTGACTCTTCTCCTTTGTAGCCCAAGCCGTTGTTCCTGCTAACAAGCCGATCAGCCTGGCCGGTTTAGTCTTAACTCAGACGGAGAAGAGGCAGACAAGCCAGGAACAAGCCGCTGCTATCCGATGGGGAGGATTCGGCCTCCTCGGGCGACTTCTCCACCCTTCGTTCCTTCAGCAAGGTGAAGGATTTAAAGGCCACCCGTCTTGACCTGGCATCCGGACAGCGATGGCGTCCAGGTCTCTACTGCGCTCCTCACTGGGCGAATGAGAAGTCGGGCCAGCATGCTGAGGCTGCCAGCATCGCTATGTTTGGCCGACGGAACTTCAGGAGGTTGAGGAAATCCTGAGAAGAGCTCGCCAGGGAGGCCGCGCGGGTTGGTGCCGAGAGCCTCATCACCAACGTCTTCATGGGAATGACCTTCAAGAGGTTGATTAAAGCAAATGATCACCTAGAGAAGGAAATTGCCGAACTGAAGAAGAGAATGCGTGGCTAAAGGAAGCCGAGTCAGTAAGTATCACCTGGCCAGCCCTCAACACCAATGTTCTCAGACCGCACGGTCTTACCTTACTCTTTTCTTTGCAGGCAAAGTATGATGAGACCAACCCGTCTATCACAGGAACTCTTCCCTCATGTCGCCGAGGGAATTGAAACGCTTTTAATGGCTGCGGGAGCTCAAAGGGTTCGCGCCCGGTTTCGAGCATTTCACCTTCTCGGACGCTACCCGATCTTGCAAAGAAGTTAGAAAAGATCAGGCGGAAAGCCAAAGGAAAGAATAAATCGATGGATCCAGTTCAGAGGAGAGCGACGACGGGGATGATGAGCTGAAGAACCCGAAGCGGCGCAAGAGTGGTGAGAGTAGCTCGGAGTCCGAATCCAGCGATTATGAAGAAGATGCTGGGCGCAAATCGGGCGAATTGAGCAGCTCATCCTCGTTCGGGTAGCGAGGGTTATTCTCCTGATGTTTCGATTGATGGCAGCGAACACTCAAGTGCTCCTGCGTCTAAGAAACTTAAGTCGCATAACTAGTAGCTATATTTTGTTTTTTATTTTGAATAGCCATCGGCCTGATGTTTTTAGCCGGTCGGCTTAAAACAATGTAAAGAATGTTTGATAATGAAATGAAAAGCTTTTACCTGTCTATCATCTACCTTCTGCGACTTACATGTGATGTTTGCGATCTCTTTCGTGTTAGATTCTAACCAAGTCGTGCGACTTAATATTAACTCGTCCGGTTAGGATAATGATCTTCATAGGATTCCGGTAAAATATTATTAGTAAAAAACTCATTCGCATAGCTTGCTTCCTTCAATCCGGATTGATTCGATTAATCCCGAGAAGGTTCCACTTATTATGATACATTATGATATCCAGAAAGCCGAACACGATCAAGCCGCGGTGTTACTATAGACCTGCATACTTGCTTTCCAGGATGAAGAATGGGCAAGTCATAAGAACAGTTACAGAAACGAGCCGTCAGTATTTTAACTCAGGCGACTTGAAACTAATATTGTGCAAGTCCCACCTTCGTGATGGAACTGATAATCGATGGTAATTTGAAATAATCAAGCCGGCGACCATAAACTGGTTCTGCATAACGCCTTGCAAAACAGAATATCAAGTCGCAAAAAGATCAGTTGATAGACCGTGCGATTAGCATTCAATCCGAACAATATATATGACAGCTTTTATTATATTGGCTGACAAGCCGCACGGGCTGTATATAAAATTGTGCGATTAGCAGGTTTAATACTCGCAATGAGAAATCATAACTGCCTGATCGAAAAGAGCCGTATTTAACGATCGGATTGAATGAGGAAACCATAATAAGATGAAGATTTACAACCCGAATAATGAGGTCGGCCGTCATGATTATGCTTGCTTCCTGATATTTACCTTTGATATTTTAATGATACCATTTTATTTCAAGCCGTCCGGTCTAAAAACAGGACCGCATGACATCTTTGGAACCTGCGATTTTAGACCGCCTGGTTTAATAACAGACCGCCTGAAATCTTTGGAACCTGCTGATTTTAAACGCCCGGTTGAGTATTAAGTCGTCCGGTTTGTGATGTACATAGGAATTCTGCTTTTTCCTCCTCCAATGGTCTATAATGACCATATGAGATGAGATAATTCAATAAAAGATGACTACAGACTCAGATGACCAAGTGGGCAGGTGGGCCTAGGCGGCGAACATTGCTTTCCTCAAGCGGTCATAAGAGCTGTAGAAATAAAGAGAGACAAGTACAGACCCAGATGACCAAGTGGGCAGGTGGGCCTAGGCGGCGAACATTGCTTTCCTCAAGTGGTCATAAGGGCTGTAAGCGACTCGACTGCTCTCTTGCCTAGGGCTACAAGCCGAGTTGATCAATTGGGCAGGTGGGCCTAGGCGGCGAACATTGCTTTCCTCAGAGAGATCAACTCAGTTGTGGGTCCCGCTTAGGCATCGCTTGAGAGTACCTAGGAGTATTCGATGGTCACAGACTAAGATGATCAGTTGGGCAGGTGTGGTTGTGCCGCGGCTATACCGACATTGCTTTCCTCAGAAAGATCATCAAAGCTGTAAATATATCCCTCGGGGCATGATAGAGCCAACATTCACCTAGACCTCCCTTGATGCAGGGGTGTGTGTCGGATATCAGCCGGGATCCAAGGTTCTGAAGACCACCGCACGGGAATTGGCAAGCTACCACTACACGTGTGCGAAAACTCCCCGCTACACATGATCTTCATGGTTTTACGCTAATGACTACAATCCGAGGGGGTTCAAGCAGAACTTGGCGATGTCTCCGTGGTTCAGTGAGTTTGATATATGAGAAAATGCAAAAAGGAAACATCAGACATGGAGAAGTGTCAGTATGGGCTTCTTAAAATATCTCAAAAACTGCAGGAAAGTAAAGAAGACATTTCAAGGATAGAACCGTTTGAGATCGTCACCGCTCCAGGTGCGCGAGATGTCTTCTCCTTCACTTGTTTGAGGCGATAAGCCCCACTTTTTAGTACTTCTTTGATGATGAAGGGTCCGGCCCAATTAGGATCTAGCTTCCCGACGTTGCCAGTTGGCCGCAGCATCCACCTTCTTTAGTAACAAATCCCCCAACTGCAAATTGTTTCACCCTGACATTCTTGTCAAATATTTTGCCATCTCCTTTTAACTTCCTCTTGTCTGATTGTTGCCTCATCCTGAAGTTCTTCGATCAGATCTAGACTATACTTGATAGCCTCATCATTTCATCTATCCATGATTCCCTCTTCTTTGGGTTAACAACTCTTGGAGTGACCACCTCAAATTCTATAGGAACAACAGCTTCCGAGCCATGAGATAATTTGAATGGTGTCTCCCCGGTAGCTGAGGACGGGGTAGTACGAAGAGTCCAAAGGATGGAAGGAAGTTGGTCCGCCCAATTCCTCTTTGATTCAAGACTCTTTTCATCAAAAGCTGCGGATTTGCCTGTTTGCTGCTTCTACTTGACCATTGGTCCTTGGATGATGTACTGAGGCAAACCGAAGATCAATTCCGACCTGATCACAAAAACTTATCATCTCCGGATTATTGAACTGTGGGCCATTATCAGTGACGATTGCCAGCGAAATTCCATGCCGGCAGACTATTTCTCCCCAGATGAAGTTTCTGACAATTTGGGTAGTAGTTTTGCTAATGCTTTGCCTCAATCCACTTACTGAAATAGTCGATCATCACAATGATAAAACGACGCTGACCGCTGGCTATTGGGAAAGGTCCCATAAGATCCATTCCCCATACTGCAAAAGGCCACGGCGCAGTTATTGACCTGAGTGACTGAGCAGGCAAATGCTGAAGGGAGCGAACTTTTGGCACTGAACACATCGCTTGGCAAATGCTTCAGCATCCTTCTCATGGTTGGCCAAAAATATCCCTGTCCGCAAGATTCTCTTCTCTAGAGTCTTTGCTCCTGAATGACTACCGCACTCCCGGAATGAACTTCCTGAAGTATGGTGGGACTTCCTCCTCGAAACGCATCGTGCTGAGGGAGAGATCAAGGTTTTCTGTAAAGAACTCCTGCTATAGATAATATATGCCCTTTCCTTTTGAATCTTCTCCGTCTTGATGGAATGATGGAACTCCCTTTTGACAGAACAACTCATAAGGGTCCTTCCATGAAGGATTATGATCGATTGCATGAGTTCTGTCTCATCTGTTGCGGATGAAAAAGTTCAGAGGTCACTCCCCCAGATGGAAGACCGAACTTCGACAACTCATCTGCCTCCTCATTTTGTGTCCTGGAATGTGCTCGATGATGAATGACTTGAATCTTCCAATTCTCTTTTGGCTAACAGCAGATATTCCTCAGGATTGGCTCTCTTGTCTCATAATTCCCAAGACCTGAGAGGCCATTACAAGTGAATCAGTTTTACATGTACATGTTCTATGCCCAGCTCTTTCGCAAGCCTTAGCCCAGCCAAAAAGTGCTTCGTATTCTGCCTGATTATTTGTAACTGAAAAGAAGAATTTGATAGCTTGCTCCAGCCTGATGCCATTGGACTGATCAGAACTACTCCGGCTCCCACGGAGTTTCTGCCAGAAGCCCATCCACGTAAATGATCCAAGCCAAGGAGATGCACTCACCTGTTCGGAACTAAGCTCTGTTGTATCTCTAAGAAGTCTGCCAAGATTGCGCCTTGATTGCTGTTCGAGGGATGTATGATATCTCAAATTCACTTAGTTCAATAGCCCATTTCGCCAACCTCCCTGAATGATCTGGTTTTTCAAGAATATTTTTTAAAGGATGATCTGTAATAACTTGGACGGAATGAGCCTGAAAATAAGGGCGGAGCCTTCGCGCAGACATAACCAAGGCCAAGGCCAGCTTTTCCAGGATCGAATATCTGGTTTCTGCATCTTTAAGGATGTGGCTGACATAGTATATTGGAAACTGCCTCTTCTTTTCCTCCCGAACGAGGACAGAACTTACCGCATCTGGCCTACGACTCCAGATATAAGAATAGTTTTCTCCCTCACGGGGACTTTGGAGTAGGGAGTCGAGGTTAACTGTTCCTTCAGCTGCTCGAAAGCCTTGTTACACTTCTCGCTCCATTCGAACTTTGATCCCCTCGCAGTATTTTAAGAATGGGGCACTTTTATCTCCGGATTTGGAGATAAACCTGCTCAATCCTGCCAATCTCCCCCAAGTTGCTGAACTTCTTTAGTATTTTGAGGAGGGTCATATCAAGGATGACCTTCACCTTATCTGGATTTGGTGCAAGGCCATTAGGAGTTAAGAGATGCCCAGAAATTTCCCTTTGCTTGCCCCGAACACACATTTTAATGGTTTAATTTTAACTTGAACCTCCGTAGAGTAGCGAACGTCTCTACGAGGTCTTCAAGTGTAATGAGAATGTTTTACTTTTTAGAAGAAGGTCATCAACGTAACTTCGAGATTCCTGCCTTTTGATGTTTAAAGACGGTATCCATCATTCTTGGTATGTTGCGCCCGCATTTTTAAGACCGAAAGGCATTACGAGATAGCAGTAACACCCATCGTTTGTGATAAATGAGGTATGCGGGATGTCAGGTTTGTGCATTTTAATTTGATGATACCCGGAGAAGGCATCGAGGAAACTCATAAAACCATACCCAACCGCGGAATCAACTAAAACATCTATCCGAGGCAAAGGTAACAATCTTTAGGGCACGCTTTATTAAGTTTGGTGAAGTCCACGCACATGCGCCACTTCCCACCAGATTTTTTAACCATTACAACATTCGACATCCACGTGGGATATTGAATCTCAGAAATAAACCCACTTTTAGGAGTTTGGAAACCTCCTCTCTGATGGGTAACGCCAGCTTGGTCGCCACTTCTCTCTTCTTTTCTGGACGGGCTTGAACTCAGGAGACACATTTAGATGATGACAAGCCACGTCCGGATCCACTCCTGGCATATCCTCCGCTGACCAAGCGAAGATATCCAGATTTTCCAACAGGCAGGAGATTAGCTCCATTTTCTCCTCCTCTGGCAACTCAGCGTTGATGACCAGCTTCTTTTCTGCCCCTTTAGTAATAGGAACTTCTTGGGTCGCTTGGGCAGGTTCCAAGTGAGCCCCTTCTCGATCTTTTCTTCCTTGCGGCCTCTGAAGACTCAGCAATCTCCAAAACCTCAGCCTCGGCCTCGGGAAGTGGAACGTCGGTGATCATGTTGACAGTTCGGACGTAGCACTCCCGAGCCACCTTTGGGTTGCTCTGACCCGATACGTTTTCCTTCGCGCAAACTTGAGGGCAAGGTGAAAGGTAGTAGACACTACTGCCCTATATGCATTGAGAATCGGCCTCCCGAAGATGGCACAGTAGTTGCTCGGGGCATCCACTACCACAAAATTGATCAACTTTATTACTCCTCCAAGAGAGACCAGGAGCTTTACTGAACCCTCTACTTCCTTCTTCTCCCCAGAAAAACATAGAGGGGCCCATCGGTGGAAAGCAAAGGCTTTCCGGTCTTCAGGGCCTCGAAAGTCGGGCGGAAAAGGAGATTGACGGAGCTGCCAGTATCAATCAGAATCTTGTGGACTGTATAGTTTTCGATGACGGCCCTGATGACCACCGCATCGTCAAAAGGATTAGCATTGGGGGGAAGGTCATCCTGACCAAAGGTGACAATAGTGCTTTCGGGAGGAGAACTTGTTGTGGCTGCTACTTCCTGCTTTAGAACTCTTGCGATGCTGGATTTGCGAGATGATTCCGCTCCAGCTCCTCCATGAATACAATAGATGTCCCCTAAGGGGCCCACATCATTGACTTCGACGCATTCGGTAGAAGGATGGATGTCACCATAGCAGCCGGCGTCCTCGACGTCGGCACACTCCCAGGTTACTTCTACTGTTTCTTTCTCTTTTCTCTTCTCGGCGGTTGGCTCAGCAATTGTATCTTTCCGAATTAGACCCCGGAGCTTTCCTTCTCCAAGGAGTCTTTCTATAAGCAAACGAAGGGCCCGACAGTCTTCGGTCAGATGTCCCCTTCTTTATGATATTCACAATAAAGGTTCGGATTTCGACTGCGGATATCCGACTTCAGAGGAGCAGGCCTTTTGAAATCTGGCCTCTTTGCAGAATCTGGACCACTTCGTCCATGGTGACATTAAGGGAGTGAATGACTCTTGCGAATCATCGTATTGAGTGGATGGAAGGACTGGAGGTGGCTGCGCGGCATACTGTTATAAGTATACTGGCATGATTTGCGGAAGGGGAGCGGATGGAGCGGGAGCGACGGCCAACGGTGGTTTCTGATCTTGAAACCGCTGATGGACCATGAATGGTTGCTTATTTTTGTGTTTCTCCCCCTTTGGGAACGGGGTTCAAAGTGGGACTGATTCGATGGCGGATGATGGAAGGACGGATTTGATGCTCCTTGTCGCTTACCAGCTTTGCGACGTAGTCTGGATTGCTCTTCTCTCCTCTGATAAACATATTTGCCAAACTTATCATTTCCTGATAAGTCCTGGGCTCCCTATATTTGCTTCAAATTTTAGGGGGCCCTCTCTTAGGCATGGATGAGGGCAACCCTATACAGCTCCGGATCCACATTTGAACTTCCATGATCTCTTTCTGGAAGCGATCTACAAAATGAGCCCATGTCTCGTCTTCCCGTTGTTTTATATCAAAAGGGCCGCCGGGCCACTCTTCTTCCTTGAGGTAGGAATCTCAGCAGGAATTCCCTTCGCAGCTCAGCGAAACAACGGATCGACCTGGGGTGCAAACCGTAAAACCATTCCTTGCTTGTCCTTCAAAGGAGGTTACAAGAAGCTTGCACTTAGTTGCATCAGTCAAGGTTCTGAGAGCAATGGCTGACTCGAAGGCTTGCAAATGAACCGTAGGATCAGTCTCCCCATTGAACTTGGCAGGCGAGGTTCCCTGAAATTATTAGGGGCAGGCTCCCCTCTGACTTCGTCCACAAAGGGAGAAGTTTCTTCCATATCTTCATATAGAGGAGCAGGGTAATAAGCCGCGGAGCTGCGGCTATTCGCGGACAAGCCGCCTGATAAGAAGACCGGGCACAGCTTCTGGCGGGTAGGAGTGATGAATGGAACTTCAGGCGGGTAGGAGAGACGGGCCGCGCCCTCCTGCGGGTAGGAAAGGCGGGCAGCATGAGAAGTCGCCCCTGGAAGTCAAGGGCCGAGCGGCATGTTGTGCGCGGCTTCCTGATAGAAGCTTTGCCTAGCCGCAAAGCCTTCTTGCTGGGGCTGGAAGTTAGCGGCTTGCGGTAGCGGGTAAGGAGGAGGTGGAGGAAGGACCGGGGTCACCGATTAGCCGCGGCTTGTTGTGGAACTAGTCGCTCGGTTAGCATCGCTAAAGTCTGACTGATCGCTTCAAGTCGCTGATCAGTGGCCCTCTGAGCCCGCTCGGCTTCTCTCCTTGATTGCTCCAAGGCTTCCCACAAAGAGTCCTCGCTGTGATCGGAGCGGTCTCCAGGGGGAACTGACGGTCTGACATTATGGCGAAAAGGATTTCACCGACAATCCGCGATCTGAAGGTCGCGTGTTTCTGTTGAGTCGAAATCGCACCTCCGAAGGAAACCGGAGGCTGCGGGTTGCCGGTTACTTTTTGGGTGGAAGGATGAGACCGCTAGCAGCGGTCAAGGCCAGACTTCGCCCGCCGCGGCAAATGCCACTCTGCGACGGGCTTTCCTTTGATTAAAAAGAAGGTTACAGCGGGTTACAAGTGCGAGAAAAGAGAAACCGGCCGGTCAGACAGTCCGCAAGACAAGAAACTCGAGTCCGCAGCTCAAACAAGCGAGCTCCTAGATTCGAGTGTGCGTGCCTTGGGAACAGTGCCGCCCCCTATTTATAGGCTTGGGGGCCTGCCCGAACGGGCAGGGATAAAATAACCGCCTGCCCGGGTACAGGAGAACGGGCAGGCGGTGACGGGATACACAAAGGAAGGAAAGAAAGAAGCCGCGCGGCTTGGCGGCTTGCCCTTCGACCTGTGTGACAGAAGTGATATGATGCGGCCAAGGCGACGATGCATCACGAGCGGTCTCTGTCTTGAGACCGCGGTTGTCTTTGACCTCGAACCTTGGCTTATCCCCATGGCACAAACCGCACGATCTCCGACTGAGACCGGTACTTGCCCTGTGGACTTGGGCTTGGATTATCTTAGTACTTGGAGGCGGTCTGAATTATGTCAGACCGCCCGGCCTGTGCTAGCCGAGCTGAGGAACCTGTACAGCCTGAGCGGGCGACATGGATCTGCCAACAGCACGGTCTGCGAGTAATCTATTGAAAGCGGTCTCCGGGTAAACAGTAGGGCTCCGATATCATTCCTAAATGGTGTTGTATGAGGTAAAATCGGGCAACCAGATCAAAAGTATTGTGTTTATAGTTTGAGTGTCATTTGGAGCTAAATCTCTCACTTTCACTACAAACCGCATCTAAAATCTTTCATTTTGAAATTTATGTGTCATTTGGAGCTAAATCTCGCATTACTACTACAACTCACTGTATATCGACCTCTAAACGACTTGAAGGGTTAAATTCGTTCTCCATTGGATTTTGTCTCCGATCTCATTACGAAAAGGTATTGTGGGCGAAAACGGACAACGGATAAAAAGTTATGGATCTTTAAAGCTTATGTCTCCTTTCGAGCTAAATACATTCTTACAAACCCGCTGCATATTGACCACTAAACAAATGGATGGTAAAATTTGCTCTCCATTGGATGCAGACTCCGAGCTCTTTCCAAAAAGGTGTTGTGCGCAAAAATCGGACAACCAGATCAAAAGTTATGGCTGTTAAAGTTTATGTGTCAAGAGGAGCCCTCGTCACCATTGCAACCCCTGTATATTGACCACTAAAATGAGCTGGAAGGGTTTATAATTGTGCTCCATTGGATGTATGCCTCCGAGCATATTCCGAAAAGGTGATGTGGGCAAAAATCAAACATACAAATCAAAAGTTATGCCTGTTAGAAGTTTAGGTGTCATTTGGAGCGAAATTTCGCATTACCGCTGCAACGCTCTAAATATTTACAACTAAATGAACTGGAATGGTAAAAAATTGTGCTCCAATGAATGTAGTGCTACGAGCTCATTTCGAAAAGGTGTTGTGTGGTCAAATCAGGCAACCAGATCAAAAGTTGTTGCGGTTTAATGTTTGAGTGTCATTTGGAGCAAAATCTCTCATGTTTCCCTACAACCAACTGTAGATCAACAGCAAACGAACTGGAATGGGTAAAACTTGTTGTCCAATGGATGCAGGGCAACCGATCTCATTCTGAAAGGCGTTGTGGGCAAAATCAGACAACCCGATCAAAGTTATGGAGTTTGAAGTTTAGTGCCAATTGGAGCAACCTCCCTCATTTTTACTGCAATCCCCAATAACGTCGACCACTAAATGAACTTGATCGGAGTAAATCCTATTCTCCTTAGGATGTATGGCTCTGAGCTCTTTCCGAAAGGTGTTTTGTGCAAATCCGGACATCCGGATCTAAAGTTATAGCTTTTTGAAGTTTAGGTGTCAGTTGGAGCTAATCCCACATTACCATTCAACTCAATGTATATCGACCACTAAATGAACTACATTGGGTAAAACTTGCTCTCCATTGAATGTAGGGCTCAGAGCTCATTTCGAAGAGGTGTTGTGGGCAAAAATCACACAACCTGATCAAAAGTTATGGCTGTTTGAAGTTTAGGTGTCATTTGGAGCTACATTTGCATTGACAGTGCAACCCGCTCAATATAGACAACTAAATGAACTGTAATGGGTAAAACTTGTGCTTCAATGAATGTAGGGCTCCGATATCATTCCTAAATGGTGTTGTATGGGTAAAATCAGCAACCGGATCAAAAGTTATTGCTGTTTAAAGTTTGAGTGTCATTTGGAGCTAAATCTCTCACTTTCACTACAAACCGCATCTAAAATTCTTTCATTTTGAAATTTATGTGTCATTTGGAGCTAAATCTCGCATTACCACTACAACCCACTGTATATCGACCTCTAAACGACCTTGAATGGGTTAAATTCGTTCTCCATTGGATTTTGGGCTCCGATCTCATTACGAAAAGGTATTGTGGGCGAAAATCGGACAACCGGATAAAAAGTTATGGATCTTTAAAGCTTAGGTCTCCTTTCGAGCTAAATACATTATTACAAACCCGCTGTATATTGACCACTAAACAAACTGGATGGGTAAAATTTGCTCTCCATTGGATGCAGGGCTCCGAGCTCTTTCCAAAAAGGTGTTGTGCGCAAAAATCGGACAACCAGATCAAAAGTTATGGCTGTTACAGTTTATGTGTCAAGAGGAGCCCTCGTCACCATTGCAACCCCCTGTATATTGACCACTAAAATGAGCTGGAAGGGTTTATAATTGTGCTCCATTGGATGTATGCCTCCGAGCATATTCCGAAAAGGTGATGTGGGCAAAAATCAAACATACAAATCAAAAGTTATGCCTGTTAGAAGTTTAGGTGTCATTTGGAGCGAAATTTCGCATTACCGCTGCAACGCTCTAAATATTGACAACTAAATGAACTGGAATGGGTAAAACTTGTGCTCCAATGAATGTAGTGCTACGAGCTCATTTCGAAAAGGTGTTGTGTGGTCAAATCAGGCAACCGGATCAAAAGTTGTTGCGGTTTAATGTTTGAGTGTCATTTGGAGCTAAATCTCTCATGTTTTCCCTACAACCAACTGTAGATCAACCGCAAACGAACTGGAATGGGTAAAACTTGTTGTCCAATGGATGCAGGGCTCCGATCTCATTCTGAAAAGGCGTTGTGGGCAAAAATCAGACAACCGGATCAAAAGTTATGGATGTTTGAAGTTTAGGTGCCAATTGGAGCAAACTCCCTCATTTCTACTGCAATCCACTATACGTCGACCACTAAATGAACTTGATCGAGTAAATCCTATTCTCCTTAGGATGTATGGCTCTGAGCTCTTTCCGAAAAGGTGTTTTGGCAAAATCCGGACATCCGGATCTAAAGTTATAGCTGTTTGAAGTTTAGGTGTCAGTTGGAGCTAAATCCCACATTACCACTTCAACTCAATGTATATCGACCACTAAATGAACTACATTGGGTACAACTTGCTCTCCATTGAATGTAGGGCTCAGAGCTCATTTCGAAGAGGTGTTGTGGGCAAAAATCACACAACCTGATCAAAAGTTATGGCTGTTTGAAGTTTAGGTGTCATTTGGAGCTACATTTTGCATTGACAGTGCAACCCGCTCAATATAGACAACTAAATGAACTGTAATGGGTAAAACTTGTGCTTCAATGAATGTAGGGCTCCGATATCATTCCTAAATGGTGTTGTATGGGGTAAAATCAGGCAACCGGATCAAAAGTTATTGCTGTTTAAAGTTTGAGTGTCATTTGGAGCTAAATCTCTCACTTTCACTACAAACCGCATCTAAAATTCTTTCATTTTGAAATTTATGTGTCATTTGGAGCTAAATCTCGCATTACCACTACAACCCACTGTATATCGACCTCTAAACGACCTTGAATGGGTTAAATTCGTTCTCCATTGGATTTTGGGCTCCGATCTCATTACGAAAAGGTATTGTGGGCGAAAATCGGACAACCGGATAAAAAGTTATGGATCTTTAAAGCTTAGGTCTCCTTTCGAGCTAAATACATTATTACAAACCCGCTGTATATTGACCACTAAACAAACTGGATGGGTAAAATTTGCTCTCCATTGGATGCAGGGCTCCGAGCTCTTTCCAAAAAGGTGTTGTGCGCAAAAATCGGACAACCAGATCAAAAGTTATGGCTGTTACAGTTTATGTGTCAAGAGGAGCCCTCGTCACCATTGCAACCCCCTGTATATTGACCACTAAAATGAGCTGGAAGGGTTTATAATTGTGCTCCATTGGATGTATGCCTCCGAGCATATTCCGAAAAGGTGATGTGGGCAAAAATCAAACATACAAATCAAAAGTTATGCCTGTTAGAAGTTTAGGTGTCATTTGGAGCGAAATTTCGCATTACCGCTGCAACGCTCTAAATATTGACAACTAAATGAACTGGAATGGGTAAAACTTGTGCTCCAATGAATGTAGTGCTACGAGCTCATTTCGAAAAGGTGTTGTGTGGTCAAATCAGGCAACCGGATCAAAAGTTGTTGCGGTTTAATGTTTGAGTGTCATTTGGAGCTAAATCTCTCATGTTTCCCTACAACCAACTGTAGATCAACCGCAAACGAACTGGAATGGGTAAAACTTGTTGTCCAATGGATGCAGGGCTCCGATCTCATTCTGAAAAGGCGTTGTGGGCAAAAATCAGACAACCGGATCAAAAGTTATGGATGTTTGAAGTTTAGGTGCCAATTGGAGCAAACTCCCTCATTTCTACTGCAATCCACTATACGTCGACCACTAAATGAACTTGATCGAGTAAATCCTATTCTCCTTAGGATGTATGGCTCTGAGCTCTTTCCGAAAAGGTGTTTTGGCAAAATCCGGACATCCGGATCTAAAGTTATAGCTGTTTGAAGTTTAGGTGTCAGTTGGAGCTAAATCCCACATTACCACTTCAACTCAATGTATATCGACCACTAAATGAACTACATTGGGTACAACTTGCTCTCCATTGAATGTAGGGCTCAGAGCTCATTTCGAAGAGGTGTTGTGGGCAAAAATCACACAACCTGATCAAAAGTTATGGCTGTTTGAAGTTTAGGTGTCATTTGGAGCTACATTTTGCATTGACAGTGCAACCCGCTCAATATAGACAACTAAATGAACTGTAATGGGTAAAACTTGTGCTTCAATGAATGTAGGGCTCCGATATCATTCCTAAATGGTGTTGTATGGGGTAAAATCAGGCAACCGGATCAAAAGTTATTGCTGTTTAAAGTTTGAGTGTCATTTGGAGCTAAATCTCTCACTTTCACTACAAACCGCATCTAAAATTCTTTCATTTTGAAATTTATGTGTCATTTGGAGCTAAATCTCGCATTACCACTACAACCCACTGTATATCGACCTCTAAACGACCTTGAATGGGTTAAATTCGTTCTCCATTGGATTTTGGGCTCCGATCTCATTACGAAAAGGTATTGTGGGCGAAAATCGGACAACCGGATAAAAAGTTATGGATCTTTAAAGCTTAGGTCTCCTTTCGAGCTAAATACATTATTACAAACCCGCTGTATATTGACCACTAAACAAACTGGATGGGTAAAATTTGCTCTCCATTGGATGCAGGGCTCCGAGCTCTTTCCAAAAAGGTGTTGTGCGCAAAAATCGGACAACCAGATCAAAAGTTATGGCTGTTACAGTTTATGTGTCAAGAGGAGCCCTCGTCACCATTGCAACCCCCTGTATATTGACCACTAAAATGAGCTGGAAGGGTTTATAATTGTGCTCCATTGGATGTATGCCTCCGAGCATATTCCGAAAAGGTGATGTGGGCAAAAATCAAACATACAAATCAAAAGTTATGCCTGTTAGAAGTTTAGGTGTCATTTGGAGCGAAATTTCGCATTACCGCTGCAACGCTCTAAATATTGACAACTAAATGAACTGGAATGGGTAAAACTTGTGCTCCAATGAATGTAGTGCTACGAGCTCATTTCGAAAAGGTGTTGTGTGGTCAAATCAGGCAACCGGATCAAAAGTTGTTGCGGTTTAATGTTTGAGTGTCATTTGGAGCTAAATCTCTCATGTTTCCCTACAACCAACTGTAGATCAACCGCAAACGAACTGGAATGGGTAAAACTTGTTGTCCAATGGATGCAGGGCTCCGATCTCATTCTGAAAAGGCGTTGTGGGCAAAAATCAGACAACCGGATCAAAAGTTATGGATGTTTGAAGTTTAGGTGCCAATTGGAGCAAACTCCCTCATTTCTACTGCAATCCACTATACGTCGACCACTAAATGAACTTGATCGAGTAAATCCTATTCTCCTTAGGATGTATGGCTCTGAGCTCTTTCCGAAAAGGTGTTTTGGCAAAATCCGGACATCCGGATCTAAAGTTATAGCTGTTTGAAGTTTAGGTGTCAGTTGGAGCTAAATCCCACATTACCACTTCAACTCAATGTATATCGACCACTAAATGAACTACATTGGGTACAACTTGCTCTCCATTGAATGTAGGGCTCAGAGCTCATTTCGAAGAGGTGTTGTGGGCAAAAATCACACAACCTGATCAAAAGTTATGGCTGTTTGAAGTTTAGGTGTCATTTGGAGCTACATTTTGCATTGACAGTGCAACCCGCTCAATATAGACAACTAAATGAACTGTAATGGGTAAAACTTGTGCTTCAATGAATGTAGGGCTCCGATATCATTCCTAAATGGTGTTGTATGGGGTAAAATCAGGCAACCGGATCAAAAGTTATTGCTGTTTAAAGTTTGAGTGTCATTTGGAGCTAAATCTCTCACTTTCACTACAAACCGCATCTAAAATTCTTTCATTTTGAAATTTATGTGTCATTTGGAGCTAAATCTCGCATTACCACTACAACCCACTGTATATCGACCTCTAAACGACCTTGAATGGGTTAAATTCGTTCTCCATTGGATTTTGGGCTCCGATCTCATTACGAAAAGGTATTGTGGGCGAAAATCGGACAACCGGATAAAAAGTTATGGATCTTTAAAGCTTAGGTCTCCTTTCGAGCTAAATACATTATTACAAACCCGCTGTATATTGACCACTAAACAAACTGGATGGGTAAAATTTGCTCTCCATTGGATGCAGGGCTCCGAGCTCTTTCCAAAAAGGTGTTGTGCGCAAAAATCGGACAACCAGATCAAAAGTTATGGCTGTTACAGTTTATGTGTCAAGAGGAGCCCTCGTCACCATTGCAACCCCCTGTATATTGACCACTAAAATGAGCTGGAAGGGTTTATAATTGTGCTCCATTGGATGTATGCCTCCGAGCATATTCCGAAAAGGTGATGTGGGCAAAAATCAAACATACAAATCAAAAGTTATGCCTGTTAGAAGTTTAGGTGTCATTTGGAGCGAAATTTCGCATTACCGCTGCAACGCTCTAAATATTGACAACTAAATGAACTGGAATGGGTAAAACTTGTGCTCCAATGAATGTAGTGCTACGAGCTCATTTCGAAAAGGTGTTGTGTGGTCAAATCAGGCAACCGGATCAAAAGTTGTTGCGGTTTAATGTTTGAGTGTCATTTGGAGCTAAATCTCTCATGTTTCCCTACAACCAACTGTAGATCAACCGCAAACGAACTGGAATGGGTAAAACTTGTTGTCCAATGGATGCAGGGCTCCGATCTCATTCTGAAAAGGCGTTGTGGGCAAAAATCAGACAACCGGATCAAAAGTTATGGATGTTTGAAGTTTAGGTGCCAATTGGAGCAAACTCCCTCATTTCTACTGCAATCCACTATACGTCGACCACTAAATGAACTTGATCGAGTAAATCCTATTCTCCTTAGGATGTATGGCTCTGAGCTCTTTCCGAAAAGGTGTTTTGGCAAAATCCGGACATCCGGATCTAAAGTTATAGCTGTTTGAAGTTTAGGTGTCAGTTGGAGCTAAATCCCACATTACCACTTCAACTCAATGTATATCGACCACTAAATGAACTACATTGGGTACAACTTGCTCTCCATTGAATGTAGGGCTCAGAGCTCATTTCGAAGAGGTGTTGTGGGCAAAAATCACACAACCTGATCAAAAGTTATGGCTGTTTGAAGTTTAGGTGTCATTTGGAGCTACATTTTGCATTGACAGTGCAACCCGCTCAATATAGACAACTAAATGAACTGTAATGGGTAAAACTTGTGCTTCAATGAATGTAGGGCTCCGATATCATTCCTAAATGGTGTTGTATGGGGTAAAATCAGGCAACCGGATCAAAAGTTATTGCTGTTTAAAGTTTGAGTGTCATTTGGAGCTAAATCTCTCACTTTCACTACAAACCGCATCTAAAATTCTTTCATTTTGAAATTTATGTGTCATTTGGAGCTAAATCTCGCATTACCACTACAACCCACTGTATATCGACCTCTAAACGACCTTGAATGGGTTAAATTCGTTCTCCATTGGATTTTGGGCTCCGATCTCATTACGAAAAGGTATTGTGGGCGAAAATCGGACAACCGGATAAAAAGTTATGGATCTTTAAAGCTTAGGTCTCCTTTCGAGCTAAATACATTATTACAAACCCGCTGTATATTGACCACTAAACAAACTGGATGGGTAAAATTTGCTCTCCATTGGATGCAGGGCTCCGAGCTCTTTCCAAAAAGGTGTTGTGCGCAAAAATCGGACAACCAGATCAAAAGTTATGGCTGTTACAGTTTATGTGTCAAGAGGAGCCCTCGTCACCATTGCAACCCCCTGTATATTGACCACTAAAATGAGCTGGAAGGGTTTATAATTGTGCTCCATTGGATGTATGCCTCCGAGCATATTCCGAAAAGGTGATGTGGGCAAAAATCAAACATACAAATCAAAAGTTATGCCTGTTAGAAGTTTAGGTGTCATTTGGAGCGAAATTTCGCATTACCGCTGCAACGCTCTAAATATTGACAACTAAATGAACTGGAATGGGTAAAACTTGTGCTCCAATGAATGTAGTGCTACGAGCTCATTTCGAAAAGGTGTTGTGTGGTCAAATCAGGCAACCGGATCAAAAGTTGTTGCGGTTTAATGTTTGAGTGTCATTTGGAGCTAAATCTCTCATGTTTCCCTACAACCAACTGTAGATCAACCGCAAACGAACTGGAATGGGTAAAACTTGTTGTCCAATGGATGCAGGGCTCCGATCTCATTCTGAAAAGGCGTTGTGGGCAAAAATCAGACAACCGGATCAAAAGTTATGGATGTTTGAAGTTTAGGTGCCAATTGGAGCAAACTCCCTCATTTCTACTGCAATCCACTATACGTCGACCACTAAATGAACTTGATCGAGTAAATCCTATTCTCCTTAGGATGTATGGCTCTGAGCTCTTTCCGAAAAGGTGTTTTGTGCAAAATCCGGACATCCGGATCTAAAGTTATAGCTGTTTGAAGTTTAGGTGTCAGTTGGAGCTAAATCCCACATTACCACTTCAACTCAATGTATATCGACCACTAAATGAACTACATTGGGTACAACTTGCTCTCCATTGAATGTAGGGCTCAGAGCTCATTTCGAAGAGGTGTTGTGGGCAAAAATCACACAACCTGATCAAAAGTTATGGCTGTTTGAAGTTTAGGTGTCATTTGGAGCTACATTTTGCATTGACAGTGCAACCCGCTCAATATAGACAACTAAATGAACTGTAATGGGTAAAACTTGTGCTTCAATGAATGTAGGGCTCCGATATCATTCCTAAATGGTGTTGTATGGGGTAAAATCAGGCAACCGGATCAAAAGTTATTGCTGTTTAAAGTTTGAGTGTCATTTGGAGCTAAATCTCTCACTTTCACTACAAACCGCATCTAAAATTCTTTCATTTTGAAATTTATGTGTCATTTGGAGCTAAATCTCGCATTACCACTACAACCCACTGTATATCGACCTCTAAACGACCTTGAATGGGTTAAATTCGTTCTCCATTGGATTTTGGGCTCCGATCTCATTACGAAAAGGTATTGTGGGCGAAAATCGGACAACCGGATAAAAAGTTATGGATCTTTAAAGCTTAGGTCTCCTTTCGAGCTAAATACATTATTACAAACCCGCTGTATATTGACCACTAAACAAACTGGATGGGTAAAATTTGCTCTCCATTGGATGCAGGGCTCCGAGCTCTTTCCAAAAAGGTGTTGTGCGCAAAAATCGGACAACCAGATCAAAAGTTATGGCTGTTACAGTTTATGTGTCAAGAGGAGCCCTCGTCACCATTGCAACCCCCTGTATATTGACCACTAAAATGAGCTGGAAGGGTTTATAATTGTGCTCCATTGGATGTATGCCTCCGAGCATATTCCGAAAAGGTGATGTGGGCAAAAATCAAACATACAAATCAAAAGTTATGCCTGTTAGAAGTTTAGGTGTCATTTGGAGCGAAATTTCGCATTACCGCTGCAACGCTCTAAATATTGACAACTAAATGAACTGGAATGGGTAAAACTTGTGCTCCAATGAATGTAGTGCTACGAGCTCATTTCGAAAAGGTGTTGTGTGGTCAAATCAGGCAACCAGATCAAAAGTTGTTGCGGTTTAATGTTTGAGTGTCATTTGGAGCTAAATCTCTCATGTTTCCCTACAACCAACTGTAGATCAACCGCAAACGAACTGGAATGGGTAAAACTTGTTGTCCAATGGATGCAGGGCTCCGATCTCATTCTGAAAAGGCGTTGTGGGCAAAAATCAGACAACCGGATCAAAAGTTATGGATGTTTGAAGTTTAGGTGCCAATTGGAGCAAACTCCCTCATTTCTACTGCAATCCACTATACGTCGACCACTAAATGAACTTGATCGAGTAAATCCTATTCTCCTTAGGATGTATGGCTCTGAGCTCTTTCCGAAAAGGTGTTTTGTGCAAAATCCGGACATCCGGATCTAAAGTTATAGCTGTTTGAAGTTTAGGTGTCAGTTGGAGCTAAATCCCACATTACCACTTCAACTCAATGTATATCGACCACTAAATGAACTACATTGGGTACAACTTGCTCTCCATTGAATGTAGGGCTCAGAGCTCATTTCGAAGAGGTGTTGTGGGCAAAAATCACACAACCTGATCAAAAGTTATGGCTGTTTGAAGTTTAGGTGTCATTTGGAGCTACATTTTGCATTGACAGTGCAACCCGCTCAATATAGACAACTAAATGAACTGTAATGGGTAAAACTTGTGCTTCAATGAATGTAGGGCTCCGATATCATTCCTAAATGGTGTTGTATGGGGTAAAATCAGGCAACCGGATCAAAAGTTATTGCTGTTTAAAGTTTGAGTGTCATTTGGAGCTAAATCTCTCACTTTCACTACAAACCGCATCTAAAATTCTTTCATTTTGAAATTTATGTGTCATTTGGAGCTAAATCTCGCATTACCACTACAACCCACTGTATATCGACCTCTAAACGACCTTGAATGGGTTAAATTCGTTCTCCATTGGATTTTGGGCTCCGATCTCATTACGAAAAGGTATTGTGGGCGAAAATCGGACAACCGGATAAAAAGTTATGGATCTTTAAAGCTTAGGTCTCCTTTCGAGCTAAATACATTATTACAAACCCGCTGTATATTGACCACTAAACAAACTGGATGGGTAAAATTTGCTCTCCATTGGATGCAGGGCTCCGAGCTCTTTCCAAAAAGGTGTTGTGCGCAAAAATCGGACAACCAGATCAAAAGTTATGGCTGTTACAGTTTATGTGTCAAGAGGAGCCCTCGTCACCATTGCAACCCCCTGTATATTGACCACTAAAATGAGCTGGAAGGGTTTATAATTGTGCTCCATTGGATGTATGCCTCCGAGCATATTCCGAAAAGGTGATGTGGGCAAAAATCAAACATACAAATCAAAAGTTATGCCTGTTAGAAGTTTAGGTGTCATTTGGAGCGAAATTTCGCATTACCGCTGCAACGCTCTAAATATTGACAACTAAATGAACTGGAATGGGTAAAACTTGTGCTCCAATGAATGTAGTGCTACGAGCTCATTTCGAAAAGGTGTTGTGTGGTCAAATCAGGCAACCGGATCAAAAGTTGTTGCGGTTTAATGTTTGAGTGTCATTTGGAGCTAAATCTCTCATGTTTCCCTACAACCAACTGTAGATCAACCGCAAACGAACTGGAATGGGTAAAACTTGTTGTCCAATGGATGCAGGGCTCCGATCTCATTCTGAAAAGGCGTTGTGGGCAAAAATCAGACAACCGGATCAAAAGTTATGGATGTTTGAAGTTTAGGTGCCAATTGGAGCAAACTCCCTCATTTCTACTGCAATCCACTATACGTCGACCACTAAATGAACTTGATCGAGTAAATCCTATTCTCCTTAGGATGTATGGCTCTGAGCTCTTTCCGAAAAGGTGTTTTGTGCAAAATCCGGACATCCGGATCTAAAGTTATAGCTGTTTGAAGTTTAGGTGTCAGTTGGAGCTAAATCCCACATTACCACTTCAACTCAATGTATATCGACCACTAAATGAACTACATTGGGTACAACTTGCTCTCCATTGAATGTAGGGCTCAGAGCTCATTTCGAAGAGGTGTTGTGGGCAAAAATCACACAACCTGATCAAAAGTTATGGCTGTTTGAAGTTTAGGTGTCATTTGGAGCTACATTTTGCATTGACAGTGCAACCCGCTCAATATAGACAACTAAATGAACTGTAATGGGTAAAACTTGTGCTTCAATGAATGTAGGGCTCCGATATCATTCCTAAATGGTGTTGTATGGGGTAAAATCAGGCAACCGGATCAAAAGTTATTGCTGTTTAAAGTTTGAGTGTCATTTGGAGCTAAATCTCTCACTTTCACTACAAACCGCATCTAAAATTCTTTCATTTTGAAATTTATGTGTCATTTGGAGCTAAATCTCGCATTACCACTACAACCCACTGTATATCGACCTCTAAACGACCTTGAATGGGTTAAATTCGTTCTCCATTGGATTTTGGGCTCCGATCTCATTACGAAAAGGTATTGTGGGCGAAAATCGGACAACCGGATAAAAAGTTATGGATCTTTAAAGCTTAGGTCTCCTTTCGAGCTAAATACATTATTACAAACCCGCTGTATATTGACCACTAAACAAACTGGATGGGTAAAATTTGCTCTCCATTGGATGCAGGGCTCCGAGCTCTTTCCAAAAAGGTGTTGTGCGCAAAAATCGGACAACCAGATCAAAAGTTATGGCTGTTACAGTTTATGTGTCAAGAGGAGCCCTCGTCACCATTGCAACCCCCTGTATATTGACCACTAAAATGAGCTGGAAGGGTTTATAATTGTGCTCCATTGGATGTATGCCTCCGAGCATATTCCGAAAAGGTGATGTGGGCAAAAATCAAACATACAAATCAAAAGTTATGCCTGTTAGAAGTTTAGGTGTCATTTGGAGCGAAATTTCGCATTACCGCTGCAACGCTCTAAATATTGACAACTAAATGAACTGGAATGGGTAAAACTTGTGCTCCAATGAATGTAGTGCTACGAGCTCATTTCGAAAAGGTGTTGTGTGGTCAAATCAGGCAACCGGATCAAAAGTTGTTGCGGTTTAATGTTTGAGTGTCATTTGGAGCTAAATCTCTCATGTTTCCCTACAACCAACTGTAGATCAACCGCAAACGAACTGGAATGGGTAAAACTTGTTGTCCAATGGATGCAGGGCTCCGATCTCATTCTGAAAAGGCGTTGTGGGCAAAAATCAGACAACCGGATCAAAAGTTATGGATGTTTGAAGTTTAGGTGCCAATTGGAGCAAACTCCCTCATTTCTACTGCAATCCACTATACGTCGACCACTAAATGAACTTGATCGAGTAAATCCTATTCTCCTTAGGATGTATGGCTCTGAGCTCTTTCCGAAAAGGTGTTTTGTGCAAAATCCGGACATCCGGATCTAAAGTTATAGCTGTTTGAAGTTTAGGTGTCAGTTGGAGCTAAATCCCACATTACCACTTCAACTCAATGTATATCGACCACTAAATGAACTACATTGGGTACAACTTGCTCTCCATTGAATGTAGGGCTCAGAGCTCATTTCGAAGAGGTGTTGTGGGCAAAAATCACACAACCTGATCAAAAGTTATGGCTGTTTGAAGTTTAGGTGTCATTTGGAGCTACATTTTGCATTGACAGTGCAACCCGCTCAATATAGACAACTAAATGAACTGTAATGGGTAAAACTTGTGCTTCAATGAATGTAGGGCTCCGATATCATTCCTAAATGGTGTTGTATGGGGTAAAATCAGGCAACCGGATCAAAAGTTATTGCTGTTTAAAGTTTGAGTGTCATTTGGAGCTAAATCTCTCACTTTCACTACAAACCGCATCTAAAATTCTTTCATTTTGAAATTTATGTGTCATTTGGAGCTAAATCTCGCATTACCACTACAACCCACTGTATATCGACCTCTAAACGACCTTGAATGGGTTAAATTCGTTCTCCATTGGATTTTGGGCTCCGATCTCATTACGAAAAGGTATTGTGGGCGAAAATCGGACAACCGGATAAAAAGTTATGGATCTTTAAAGCTTAGGTCTCCTTTCGAGCTAAATACATTATTACAAACCCGCTGTATATTGACCACTAAACAAACTGGATGGGTAAAATTTGCTCTCCATTGGATGCAGGGCTCCGAGCTCTTTCCAAAAAGGTGTTGTGCGCAAAAATCGGACAACCAGATCAAAAGTTATGGCTGTTACAGTTTATGTGTCAAGAGGAGCCCTCGTCACCATTGCAACCCCCTGTATATTGACCACTAAAATGAGCTGGAAGGGTTTATAATTGTGCTCCATTGGATGTATGCCTCCGAGCATATTCCGAAAAGGTGATGTGGGCAAAAATCAAACATACAAATCAAAAGTTATGCCTGTTAGAAGTTTAGGTGTCATTTGGAGCGAAATTTCGCATTACCGCTGCAACGCTCTAAATATTGACAACTAAATGAACTGGAATGGGTAAAACTTGTGCTCCAATGAATGTAGTGCTACGAGCTCATTTCGAAAAGGTGTTGTGTGGTCAAATCAGGCAACCGGATCAAAAGTTGTTGCGGTTTAATGTTTGAGTGTCATTTGGAGCTAAATCTCTCATGTTTCCCTACAACCAACTGTAGATCAACCGCAAACGAACTGGAATGGGTAAAACTTGTTGTCCAATGGATGCAGGGCTCCGATCTCATTCTGAAAAGGCGTTGTGGGCAAAAATCAGACAACCGGATCAAAAGTTATGGATGTTTGAAGTTTAGGTGCCAATTGGAGCAAACTCCCTCATTTCTACTGCAATCCACTATACGTCGACCACTAAATGAACTTGATCGAGTAAATCCTATTCTCCTTAGGATGTATGGCTCTGAGCTCTTTCCGAAAAGGTGTTTTGTGCAAAATCCGGACATCCGGATCTAAAGTTATAGCTGTTTGAAGTTTAGGTGTCAGTTGGAGCTAAATCCCACATTACCACTTCAACTCAATGTATATCGACCACTAAATGAACTACATTGGGTACAACTTGCTCTCCATTGAATGTAGGGCTCAGAGCTCATTTCGAAGAGGTGTTGTGGGCAAAAATCACACAACCTGATCAAAAGTTATGGCTGTTTGAAGTTTAGGTGTCATTTGGAGCTACATTTTGCATTGACAGTGCAACCCGCTCAATATAGACAACTAAATGAACTGTAATGGGTAAAACTTGTGCTTCAATGAATGTAGGGCTCCGATATCATTCCTAAATGGTGTTGTATGGGGTAAAATCAGGCAACCGGATCAAAAGTTATTGCTGTTTAAAGTTTGAGTGTCATTTGGAGCTAAATCTCTCACTTTCACTACAAACCGCATCTAAAATTCTTTCATTTTGAAATTTATGTGTCATTTGGAGCTAAATCTCGCATTACCACTACAACCCACTGTATATCGACCTCTAAACGACCTTGAATGGGTTAAATTCGTTCTCCATTGGATTTTGGGCTCCGATCTCATTACGAAAAGGTATTGTGGGCGAAAATCGGACAACCGGATAAAAAGTTATGGATCTTTAAAGCTTAGGTCTCCTTTCGAGCTAAATACATTATTACAAACCCGCTGTATATTGACCACTAAACAAACTGGATGGGTAAAATTTGCTCTCCATTGGATGCAGGGCTCCGAGCTCTTTCCAAAAAGGTGTTGTGCGCAAAAATCGGACAACCAGATCAAAAGTTATGGCTGTTACAGTTTATGTGTCAAGAGGAGCCCTCGTCACCATTGCAACCCCCTGTATATTGACCACTAAAATGAGCTGGAAGGGTTTATAATTGTGCTCCATTGGATGTATGCCTCCGAGCATATTCCGAAAAGGTGATGTGGGCAAAAATCAAACATACAAATCAAAAGTTATGCCTGTTAGAAGTTTAGGTGTCATTTGGAGCGAAATTTCGCATTACCGCTGCAACGCTCTAAATATTGACAACTAAATGAACTGGAATGGGTAAAACTTGTGCTCCAATGAATGTAGTGCTACGAGCTCATTTCGAAAAGGTGTTGTGTGGTCAAATCAGGCAACCGGATCAAAAGTTGTTGCGGTTTAATGTTTGAGTGTCATTTGGAGCTAAATCTCTCATGTTTCCCTACAACCAACTGTAGATCAACCGCAAACGAACTGGAATGGGTAAAACTTGTTGTCCAATGGATGCAGGGCTCCGATCTCATTCTGAAAAGGCGTTGTGGGCAAAAATCAGACAACCGGATCAAAAGTTATGGATGTTTGAAGTTTAGGTGCCAATTGGAGCAAACTCCCTCATTTCTACTGCAATCCACTATACGTCGACCACTAAATGAACTTGATCGAGTAAATCCTATTCTCCTTAGGATGTATGGCTCTGAGCTCTTTCCGAAAAGGTGTTTTGTGCAAAATCCGGACATCCGGATCTAAAGTTATAGCTGTTTGAAGTTTAGGTGTCAGTTGGAGCTAAATCCCACATTACCACTTCAACTCAATGTATATCGACCACTAAATGAACTACATTGGGAACAACTTGCTCTCCATTGAATGTAGGGCTCAGAGCTCATTTCGAAGAGGTGTTGTGGGCAAAAATCACACAACCTGATCAAAAGTTATGGCTGTTTGAAGTTTAGGTGTCATTTGGAGCTACATTTTGCATTGACAGTGCAACCCGCTCAATATAGACAACTAAATGAACTGTAATGGGTAAAACTTGTGCTTCAATGAATGTAGGGCTCCGATATCATTCCTAAATGGTGTTGTATGGGGTAAAATCAGGCAACCGGATCAAAAGTTATTGCTGTTTAAAGTTTGAGTGTCATTTGGAGCTAAATCTCTCACTTTCACTACAAACCGCATCTAAAATTCTTTCATTTTGAAATTTATGTGTCATTTGGAGCTAAATCTCGCATTACCACTACAACCCACTGTATATCGACCTCTAAACGACCTTGAATGGGTTAAATTCGTTCTCCATTGGATTTTGGGCTCCGATCTCATTACGAAAAGGTATTGTGGGCGAAAATCGGACAACCGGATAAAAAGTTATGGATCTTTAAAGCTTAGGTCTCCTTTCGAGCTAAATACATTATTACAAACCGCTGTATATTGACCACTAAACAAACTGGATGGGTAAAATTTGCTCTCCATTGGATGCAGGGCTCCGAGCTCTTTCCAAAAAGGTGTTGTGCGCAAAAATCGGACAACCAGATCAAAAGTTATGGCTGTTACAGTTTATGTGTCAAGAGGAGCCCTCGTCACCATTGCAACCCCCTGTATATTGACCACTAAAATGAGCTGGAAGGGTTTATAATTGTGCTCCATTGGATGTATGCCTCCGAGCATATTCCGAAAAGGTGATGTGGGCAAAAATCAAACATACAAATCAAAAGTTATGCCTGTTAGAAGTTTAGGTGTCATTTGGAGCGAAATTTCGCATTACCGCTGCAACGCTCTAAATATTGACAACTAAATGAACTGGAATGGGTAAAACTTGTGCTCCAATGAATGTAGTGCTACGAGCTCATTTCGAAAAGGTGTTGTGTGGTCAAATCAGGCAACCGGATCAAAAGTTGTTGCGGTTTAATGTTTGAGTGTCATTTGGAGCTAAATCTCTCATGTTTCCCTACAACCAACTGTAGATCAACCGCAAACGAACTGGAATGGGTAAAACTTGTTGTCCAATGGATGCAGGGCTCCGATCTCATTCTGAAAAGGCGTTGTGGCAAAAATCAGACAACCGGATCAAAAGTTATGGATGTTTGAAGTTTAGGTGCCAATTGGAGCAAACTCCCTCATTTCTACTGCAATCCACTATACGTCGACCACTAAATGAACTTGATCGAGTAAATCCTATTCTCCTTAGGATGTATGGCTCTGAGCTCTTTCCGAAAAGGTGTTTTGTGCAAAATTCGGACATCCGGATCTAAAGTTATAGCTGTTTGAAGTTTAGGTGTCAGTTGGAGCTAAATCCCACATTACCACTTCAACTCAATGTATATCGACCACTAAATGAACTACATTGGGAACAACTTGCTCTCCATTGAATGTAGGGCTCAGAGCTCATTTCGAAGAGGTGTTGTGGGCAAAAATCACACAACCTGATCAAAAGTTATGGCTGTTTGAAGTTTAGGTGTCATTTGGAGCTACATTTTGCATTGACAGTGCAACCCGCTCAATATAGACAACTAAATGAACTGTAATGGGTAAAACTTGTGCTTCAATGAATGTAGGGCTCCGATATCATTCCTAAATGGTGTTGTATGGGGTAAAATCAGGCACCGGATCAAAAGTTATTGCTGTTTAAAGTTTGAGTGTCATTTGGAGCTAAATCTCTCACTTTCACTACAAACCGCATCTAAAATTCTTTCATTTTGAAATTTATGTGTCATTTGGAGCTAAATCTCGCATTACCACTACAACCCACTGTATATCGACCTCTAAACGACCTTGAATGGGTTAAATTCGTTCTCCATTGGATTTTGGGCTCCGATCTCATTACGAAAAGGTATTGTGGGCGAAAATCGGACAACTGGATAAAAAGTTATGGATCTTTAAAGCTTAGGTCTCCTTTCGAGCTAAATACATTATTACAAACCCGCTGTATATTGACCACTAAACAAACTGGATGGGTAAAATTTGCTCTCCATTGGATGCAGGGCTCCGAGCTCTTTCCAAAAAGGTGTTGTGCGCAAAAATCGGACAACCAGATCAAAAGTTATGGCTGTTACAGTTTATGTGTCAAGAGGAGCCCTCGTCACCATTGCAACCTCCTGTATATTGACCACTAAAATGAGCTGGAAGGGTTTATAATTGTGCTCCATTGGATGTATGCCTCCGAGCATATTCTGAAAAGGTGATGTGGGCAAAAATCAAACATACAAATCAAAAGTTATGCCTGTTAGAAGTTTAGGTGTCATTTGGAGCGAAATTTCGCATTACCGCTGCAACGCTCTAAATATTGGCAACTAAATGAACTGGAATGGGTAAAACTTGTGCTCCAATGAATGTAGTGCTACGAGCTCATTTCGAAAAGGTGTTGTGTGGTCAAATCAGGCAACCAGATCAAAAGTTGTTGCGGTTTAATGTTTGAGTGTCATTTGGAGCTAAATCTCTCATGTTTCCCTACAACCAACTGTAGATCAACCGCAAATGAACTGGAATGGGTAAAACTTGTTGTCCAATGGATGCAGGGCTCCGATCTCATTCTGAAAAGGCGTTGTGGGCAAAAATCAGACAACCGGATCAAAAGTTATGGATGTTTGAAGTTTAGGTGCCAATTGGAGCAAACTCCCTCATTTCTACTGCAATCCACTATACGTCGACCACTAAATGAACTTGATGGAGTAAATCCTATTCTCCCTAGGATGTATGGCTCTGAGCTCTTTCCGAAAAGGTGTTTTGTGCAAAATCCGGACATCCGGATCTAAAGATATAGCTGTTTGAAGTTTATGTGTCAGTTGGAGCTAAATCCCACATTACCACTTCAACTCAATGTATATCGACCACTAAATGAACTACATTGGGAACAACTTGCTCTCCCTTGAATGTAGGGCTCAGAGCTCATTTCGAAGAGGTGTTGTGGGCAAAAATCACACAACCTGATCAAAAGTTATGGATGTTTGAAATTTAGGTGTCATTTGGAGCTACATTTTGCATTGACAGTGCAACCCGCTCAATATAGACAACTAAATGAACTGTAATGGGTAAAACTTGTGCTTCAATGAATGTAGGGCTCCGATATCATTCCTAAATGGTGTTGTATGGGGTAAAATCAGGCAACCAGATGAAAAGTTATTGTTGTTTAAAGTTTGAGTGTCATTTGGAGCAAAATCTCTCACTTTCACTACAAAACCGCATCTAAAATTCTTTCATTTTGAAATATATGTGTCATTTGGAGCTAAATCTCGCATTACCACTACAACCCACTGTATATCGACCTTTAAACGACCTTGAATGGGTTAAATTCGTTCTCCATTGGATTTTGGGCTCCGATCTCATTACGAAAAGGTATTGTGGGCGAAAATCGGACAACCGGATAAAATGTTATGGATCTTTAAAGCTTAGGTCTCCTTTCGAGCTAAATACATTATTACAAACTGGCTGTATATTGACCACTAAATAAACTGGATGGGTAAAATTTGCTCTCCATTGGATGCAGGGCTCCGAGCTCTTTCCAAAAAGGTGTTGTGCGCAAAAATCGGACAACCAGATCAAAAGTTATGGCTGTTACAGTTTATGTGTCAAGAGGAGCCCTCGTCACCATTGCAACCTCCTGTATATTGACCACTAAAATGAGCTGGAAGGGTTTATAATTGTGCTACATTGGATGTATGCCTCCGAGCATATTCTGAAAAGGTGATGTGGGCAAAAATCAAACATACAAATCAAAAATTATGCCTGTTAGAAGTTTAGGTGTCATTTGGAGCGAAATTTCGCATTACCGCTGCAACGCTCTAAATATTGGCAACTAAATGAACTGGAATGGGTAAAACTTGTGCTCCAATGAATGTAGTGCTACGATCTCATTTCGAAAAGGTGTTGTGTGGTCAAATCAGGCAACCGGATCAAAAGTTGTTGCGGTTTAATGTTTGAGTGTCATTTGGAGCTAAAGATCTCATGTTTCCCTACAACCAACTGTAGATCAACCGCAAATGAACTGGAATGGGTAAAACTTGTTGTCCAAAGGATGCAGGGCTCCGATCTCATTCTGAAAAGGCGTTGTGGCCAAACATCAGACAACCGGATCAAAAGTTATGGATGTTTGAAGTTTAGGTGCCAATTGGAGCAAACTCTCTCATTTCTACTGCAATACACTATACGTCGACCACTAAATGAACTTGATGGAGTAAATCCTATTCTCCTTAGGATGTATGGCTCTGAGCTCTTTCCGAAAAGGTATTTTGTGCAAAATTCGGACATCCGGATCTAAAGATATAGCTGTTTGAAGTTTAGGTGTCAGTTGGAGCTAAATCCCACATTACCACTTCAACTCAATGTATATCGACCTCTAAATGAACTACATTGGGAACAACTTGCTCTCCATTGAATGTAGGGCTCAGAGCTCATTTCGAAGAGGTGTTGTGGGCAAAAATCACACAACCTGATCAAAAGTTATGGCTGTTTCAAGTTTAGGTGTCATTTGGAGCTACATTTTGCATTGACAGTGCAACCCGCTCAATATAGACAAGTAATGAACTGTAATGGGTAAAACTTGTGCTTCAATGAATGTAGGGCTCCGATATCATTCCTAAATGGTGTTGTATGGGGTAAAATCAGGCAGCCGGATCAAAAGTTATTGTTGTTTAAAGTTTGAGTGTCATTTGGAGTTAAATCTCTCACTTTCACTACAAATCGAATCTAAAATTCATTCATTTTGAAATTTATGTGTCATTTGGAGCTAAATCTCGCATTACCACTAAAACCCACTGTATATCGACCCTAAACGACCTTGAATGGGTTAAATTCGTTCTCCATTGGATTTTGGGCTCCGATCTCATTACGAAAAGGTATTGTGGGCGAAAATCGGACAACCGGATAAAAAGTTATGGATCTTTAAAGCTTAGGTCTCCTTTCGAGCTAAATACATTATTACAAACCCGCTGTATATTGACCACTAAATAAACTGGATGGGTAAAATTTGCTCTCCATTGGATGCAGGGCTCCGAGCTCTTTCCAAAAAGGTGTTGTGCGCAAAAATCGAACAACCAGATCAAAAGTTATGGCTGTTACAGTTTATGTGTCAAGAGGAGCCCTCGTCACCGTTGCAACCCCCTGTATATTGACCACTAAAATGAGCTGGAAGGGTTTATAATTGTGGTCCATTGGATGTATGCCTCCGAGCATATTCCGAAAAGGTGATGTGGGCAAAAATCAAACATACAAATCAAAAGTTATGCGTGTTAGAAGTTTAGGTGTCATTTGGAGCAAAATTTCGCATTACCGCTGCAACGCTCTAAATATTGGCAACTAAATGAACTGAAATAAGTAAAACTTGTGCTCCAATGAATGTAGTGCTACGAGCTCATTTCGAAAAGTTGTTGTGTGGTCAAATCAGGCAACCGGATCAAAAGTTGTTGCGGTTTAATGTTTGAGTGTCATTTGGAGCTAAATCTCTCATGTTTCCCTACAACCAACTGTAGATCAACCGCAAATGAACTGGAATGGGTAAAACTTGTTGTCCAAAGGATGCAGGGCTCCGATCTCATTCTGAAAAGGCGTTGTGGCCAAACATCAGACAACCGGATCAAAAGTTATGGATGTTTGAAGTTTAGGTGCCAATTGGAGCAAACTCTCTCATTTCTACTGCAATCCACTATACGTCGACCACTAAATGAACTTGATGGAGTAAATCCTATTCTCCTTAGGATGTATGGCTCTGAGCTCTTTCCGAAAAGGTATTTTGTGCAAAATTCGGACATCCGGATCTAAAGATATAGCTGTTTGAAGTTTAGGTGTCAGTTGGAGCTAAATCCCACATTACCACTTCAACTCAATGTATATCGACCTCTAAATGAACTACATTGGGAACAACTTGCTCTCCATTGAATGTAGGGCTCAGAGCTCATTTCGAAGAGGTGTTGTGGGCAAAAATCACACAACCTGATCAAAAGTTATGGCTGTTTCAAGTTTAGGTGTCATTTGGAGCTACATTTTGCATTGACAGTGCAACCCGCTCAATATAGACAAGTAATGAACTGTAATGTGTAAAACTTGTGCTTCAATGAATGTAGGGCTCCGATATCATTCCTAAATGGTGTTGTATGGGGTAAAATCAGGCAGCCGGATCAAAAGTTATTGTTGTTTAAAGTTTGAGTGTCATTTGGAGTTAAATCTCTCACTTTCACTACAAATCGCATCTAAAATTCATTCATTTTGAAATTTATGTGTCATTTGGAGCTAAATCTCGCATTACCACTAAAACCCACTGTATATCGACCCTAAACGACCTGAATGGGTTAAATTCGTTCTCCATTGGATTTTGGGCTCCGATCTCATTACGAAAAGGTATTGTGGGCGAAAATCGGACAACCGGATAAAAAGTTATGGATCTTTAAAGCTTAGGTCTCCTTTCGAGCTAAATACATTATTACAAACCCGCTGTATATTGACCACTAAATAAACTGGATGGGTAAAATTTGCTCTCCATTGGATGCAGGGCTCCGAGCTCTTTCCAAAAAGGTGTTGTGCGCAAAAATCGAACAACCAGATCAAAAGTTATGGCTGTTACAGTTTATGTGTCAAGAGGAGCCCTCGTCACCGTTGCAACCCCCTGTATATTGACCACTAAAATGAGCTGGAAGGGTTTATAATTGTGTTCCATTGGATGTATGCCTCCGAGCATATTCCGAAAAGGTGATGTGGGCAAAAATCAAACATACAAATCAAAAGTTATGCGTGTTAGAAGTTTAGGTGTCATTTGGAGCAAAATTTCGCATTACCGCTGCAACGCTCTAAATATTGGCAACTAAATGAACTGAAATGAGTAAAACTTGTGCTCCAATGAATGTAGTGCTACGAGCTCATTTCGAAAAGTTGTTGTGTGGTCAAATCAGGCAACCGGATCAAAAGTTGTTCCGGTTTAATGTTTGAGTGTCATTTGGAGCTAAATCTCTCATGTTTCCCTACAACCAACTGTAGATTAACCGCAAACAAATTGGAATGGGTAAAACTTGTTGTCCAATGGATACAGGGCTCCGATCTCATTTTGAAAAGGCGTTGTGGGCAAAAATCAGACAACCGGATCAAAAGTTATGGATGTTTGAAGTTTAGGTGCCAATTGGAGCAAACTCCCTCATTTCTACTGCAATCCACTATACGTCGACCACTAAATGAACTTGATGGAGTAAATCCTATTCTCTTAGGATGTATGGCTCTGAGCTCTTTCCGAAAAGGTGTTTTGTGCAAAATCTGGACATCCGGATCTAAAGTTATATCTGTTTGAAGTTTAGGTGTCAGTTGGAGCTAAATCCCACATTACCACTTCAACTCAATGTATATCGACCACTAAATGAACTACATTGGGTACAACTTGCTCTCCATTGAATGTAGGGCTCAGTGCTCTTTTCGAAGAGGTGTTGTGGGCAAAAATCACACAACCTTATCAAAAGTTATGGCTGTTTGAAGTTTAGGTGTCATATCGAAAAGGGCCGCCGGGCCACTTTTTCTCTTCCTTGAGGTGGAGAATCTCAGCAGAAACTCCCTTCGCAACTCAGCAAAACAACTGATCGATCTGGCATGCAGCCCGTAAAACCACTCCCTTGCATGTCCTTCAAAGGAAGTCACAAGGAGTTTGCACTTAGTTGCATCAGTTAAGGTCCTAAGAGCGATGGATGATTCAAAGGCTTGTAGATGAACAGTGGGATCAGTCTCCCCACTGAAGGCTGGCAGACAAGGCTCTCTGAAATTATTAGTGGCTGGCTCCCCTCGGACTTCGTCCACGAAGGGAGAAGTTTCTTCCATATCTTCATATAGAGGAGCAGGGTAGTAAGCCGCCGAAGCTGCGGCTAATCGCGGACAAGCCGCCTGGTAAGAGGACCGGGCAGCAGCTTCTGGAGGGTAGAAAGGGTGAGCAGCGGTCTCAGGCGGATATGACAAGCGGGCTGCTCCTTCTGGCGGATAAGACAAGCGGGCTGCATGAGAAGCTGCCCCCTGGAAATCAAGGGCCCGAGTCGGCATGCTTGCGCGGCTTCTTGATAGAAGTTTTGCCTAGCCGCAAAACCTTCTTGTTGGGATTGGAGGTTGGCGCTTGTGGTAGCGGATAAGGTGGAGGCGGAGGAGGAACTGGAGTCACCGCCTGGTTAACCGCGGTTTGCTGTGGAATTAACCACTCCGTTAATAGGGCCAGAGTCTGACTGATTGCGTCCAAACGCTGATTAGTCACCCTCTGAGCCCGCTCGACTTCTCTTCTGGATTGCTCCAAGGCTTCCCACAAAGAGTCCTCGCTGTGATCGGAGCGGTCTCCAAGGGGGAACTGGCGGTCTGACATTATGGCGAAGAGGATTTCACCGACAATCGGCGATCTGAAGGTCGCGTGTTTCTGTTGAGTCCGAAATCGCACCTCCGAAAGAAATCGGAGGTTGCGGGCTGTCGGTTACTTTTTAGGTGGAGAAAACGAGACCACTAGCAGCGGTCAAGGCCAGACTTCGCCCGTCATGGCAAATGCCACTCCTATGATGGGCTTTCCTTTGATTAAGAAGAAGCGGTTACAGCGGGTTACAAGTGCAGGAAAGAAGAAGTCGGCCGGTCAGACAGTTTGCAAGACGGGAAACTCGAGACCACAGCTCAAACAAGCGAGCTCCTGGATTCGAGTGTGCATCTCTTAGGAGTGTTGCCGCCCCCTATTTATAGTCTTGGGGGCCTGCCCGAACGGGCAGGGATAAAATAACCGCCTGCCCTGGTACAGGAGAATCGGGCAGCCGGTGACGGGATACAGAAAAGAGAAAAGAAAGAAGCCGGTTTGGCGGCTTGCGCTTGCGGGCTGTCTTTTTAGAGGGGCTTGAGATGCTGCGACCAAGGTGCAACCCGAGCGGTCTGTCGCCTCGTCGTGAGCCTTGCTTAGCTTTCAAGATGCAACCCGAGCGGTCTCCAACTTGAGACCGCGGGTTACCTTCTGGACTTGGCATGTCTTCTAGGACTTGGTCCTTGCTGGTCTTCACGGCGCAAACCGGGCGGTCTCTCACTTGAGACCGCGGAATGCCTTTGGAGGCCAGACCTTGATGATCATCGGAAAACGGGGACGGCTTGAATCATATCAAACCGCCCAGTTATGTTGGTTGATGCTGAATGTCCTTTGCTCAAACTGAACCGGGCGATCTTAGCCTTTAGACCGCCCAGTCTGGGGGTAGTACCACTCGGAAGCGGTCTTTTGGGTAAACATAATCCCCGCATATTTTCAAATTCCGAGGAGATTTCGAAAATATCAGATCTACCCGCAAGACCGCACCCGACTTGCACTTATATCTATAAAATTGCGTGAGAGCTCTTTCTTTTCATAATTCTCCAGAGATCACGGGTCGCTACTCGCCGATTGCGGTTAGGATTTTTCAGATCGGCACCCCTTCAATTAGAATGGATTTCCTTGATTTCCTTCAAACCCGCGTTGATAAGGGGGTGACCAGAAGAAGGTCGAAGAACGGAAGGATAAGGATGCTCGGAGGAAAAAGAGTCATCGGCCTGACAAGGCCGGGCGATCTCCGAAGACAGAACCTTCCGGATCCAAGAGGAACACCGGGGAAAAAACTGCAGAGGAAAGGAAAGCCATCGAAGAATTGTTGGCCAACAAAAGAGCTATAGAGAAGGAGGCGGCCAAAGAGTTAAAGCAGCAAGGGAAGTAGTGGCGAAGGCCGAAGCCGAAGAAGAGGCGGCCAAAGCTAAGGCTGCCGAAGAGGAGGCGACTAAAGTTAAAGCCGCCGAAGAGGAGGCGACTAAAGGTAAAGCCGCTGAAGAAGAAGCGGCTAAAGTTAAAGCTGCTGAAGAAGAAGCGGCTAAAGCTAAAGCTACTGAAGAAGAAGCGGCTAAAGCTAAAGCTGCTGAAGAAGAAGCGGCTAAAGCTAAAGCCACTGAAGAAGAAGCGGCTAAAGCTAAAGCCGTTGAGGAGGAAGCCATCAAGGCCAAAGCAGCCATGGAGGAGGCGGCCAAGGCCAAAGCCGTGGAGATCTCGCTATCTGAGGAGAAAGCCTTAGGAAAAAAGTCGATAGAGCCCGGGGGGGACCATTCTACACCTTCATTTGACATAGATTTTACTCCATCAGGGACTCCTCTCATGAAACTGAATGTTGGAGAAGAAGGAGAAGTTGTTTCTTCCAGGCCGAACGGGTCACCTACCTCGCCGGTCCTAATTTTTGATGATTCCAGCCCTTCAAGGCAGACCAACCCGGAGTCGGGGAAGAATAAGAAGAGAAAGAGGGGCTATTCATCAGCCGAGCGAATTGCTAGGAAACTCCAAAAGTTGAAGGCTAAGAATAGGGCCTTTAGGAAGCCGACAGCGGGCTGTCTTCAAAGTAATCCGCGTGTGAAAGAGGAAATCGATCCCCCCAGTACTCCTCTTGCCAAGTCGGGCGATCTTGTTCCAGATTCTGCGACTAGTGTGTCGATCGGAGGCATCCTTAGAGGGATGGATGCCTTTGGCTGTGCTAATTACAATCTTTTCTTGTAGATAAACCGGAGGACATAGAAAGGTCGGGCGACCTGATATCTAGCCTTCCGCCGCTGCCTCAGGTGTCGAACTTTGTGCCAAGATTAGATCCTGGACAGGAGAAGCTGGCCGACTTCCAGTATCTTCTGAATAATCTGGAAGTGAAAGTAAGAGAGATGGAGAAGGAGGAGACCGCTCGGGTTACGCTAGAAGCCGAGAAGAAAGAACGACGAGAGGAGCATCTGATGATCAGGGCCCAGTTAAAGACTGCGCGGGCTGACCTGGAGACTGCGTGGGTTGACCTGGAGGCCGAGAAGAAAAGGAGGTCGGAGAGAGAGAGAGAGCGTTGGAGGCTCAACTGGAGTCTGAGAAGAAGGCGCGACTTGATAAGGAAAGAGTGCTGGTAGACCAGATTGCCACAATAACCGCGCTCTTTGACAGGGAGAAGAGGATGTCCTCGAAGTTTGAGGAGGACTGTAAATATTATCAGAATAAATATCTTCGCATAACCAGGGAAGTGGACGAAAATCGACGCTCATCCAGTGATGGAAGATTCAGGATGTTAAACCGCCCGACTGTTGGGGCGAGCTCTAATCCCCCACCCGTTAAGGCGTCCGACCCTGCTGCGAATGAGCCCGCCGGGGCCCCTTCTGCTCGTACGATCCTTGCCGCACGGGTAGAACGGGACGCCGCGCGGTTTCACAGCACGCTTAATCACATCCACTACAATTCGAGTCAGATCTATGGCCTTCTTATTCAGACTGGCGACCAGGTCGCCCGACTTCACCGTGAGGATAATCCCCAAGAGCCGCATCATCCATGAATGGCTTTCAATTTTTATGAACTATGTCTGTAATTTTTTCTTATTCGCTTCTTGGGTTGATCTGACAATTTGTTTTATTTCGGATAACATTTTCCGTTAAATAGGGAAGTCGCTGGAGGCCGGCGAAGTATGAATGATGGGATGCAGGTTTCTAGCTGCCCGACTGTTGGGGCGGGCTCGAATCCTCCACCGGTTAGAGCGGCTGACCCAATGATCGATGAGGCC
Organism: Dactylorhiza incarnata; assembly: GCA_033032865.1. Lineage (NCBI taxonomy): Eukaryota > Viridiplantae > Streptophyta > Magnoliopsida > Asparagales > Orchidaceae > Dactylorhiza > Dactylorhiza incarnata. The sequence continues at coordinate 1,499 of JAWHQI010002289.1, read as the reverse complement.
ACCGGAACCCCTCGTATGAATACTGCTACGCGGGTTGAGAGGGATGTCGGGCGGCTTCATAGCACGATCAACCACATCCATTATCATACCAGCCAGATTTACTCTCTTCTGAACCATATTAGTGACCAGGTCGCGCGGCTTCATAGAGAGGACGTCTCCCCCGAACATCGCCAGTCGTGAATGGCTTTCTAGAACAATGCGTATCATGGGCGCGGTTTATTGGTTTGGCACCTGTTGGACAATACTTCTTTCTGCTTCATATCTTTTATTTGAATAACCCGTGTAGGTTCTTGTTTAATCGCTGTACTTTGTGTTATGTTCAAATTCTTTATATTTTATCCGAACAGATTACAGGTCGCACGATCTGTGATGTATGCTTGCACCTGATTTCCTGAATGCCTTTGGTTCTTTTATTTTTGTGGTAAATCTGACCATGCAGGCTGTTGACCGTGCGGTTAGAATGTGTAGCCGCGATATAATTTTGTTATTCGCAGATCGTCAAAATCTATAAGTAGGGACCTTTCGAAGTCATTTTTACGATTTCAAATGGCGCGATCTAAGACCAAGTCGCAGCGACCCGTCAAGGTTAAAGTCGTTCCGAACAGATGCGGCCTTGGCCTTTCACTCGGCGGACCACCCGGAGTGTCGCCTCACCAAACCGAGCTAGACAAATTCATTGCGAGACATATGGCAAGGAGTGATCTGCTCGCGCGGCTTCCTTTGCGCGACGAGCGGATTAACTCTTTCAACCTGCATCAGATAGCCGTTCCTGTCGACCATTTTGAATATGGCTTCAAGTTTCCGCTTCCACTTGAAGTCATCGCCATTTTTGACCACTATGGGGTTGTACCCGCCAGCTTCCACCGAACTCCATAGCATCCATATATAGCTTTATTTCGTATCTGCGGTTCGAGCATACCAGATTTTACATTGATCTATTTAGGAAATTCTTTTCGGTGCGGGCTGTCCCCGACGTGGGGACTTCACTTTCAGGGGGCATCTCTACTTCGGCTGTCACGGACTGAAGGTCGTCAATTTGGCGAACAAGGTCTCGAACTGGTCGGAGCGGTTTGTAATGTTCAAAAGGACGAAGGTGTTCGATTCAAAAGTGCGCTCACGAAGAAAATTGAAGGCTGCGGACTATCGGTTACTATTTAGTTAGAGAATTCAGACCGCTAGCAGCGGTCGAGGGCAGACTTCGCCCGTCGCGGCAAATGCCACTCCTGCGACGGGCTTTCCTTTGATTGAAAAGTAGCGGTTACAAATGCGAGAAAGCAGAAGCCGGCCGGTCAACAGTTCGCGAGACCAGAAACTCGAGACCGGAGCTTAGACAAGCGAGCTCTTGGATTCGAGTGTGCGTGTCTTGTGAACAGTGCCGCCCCCTATTTATAGGCTTGGGGCCTGCCGAATGGGCAGGGATAAAATAACCTCCTGCCCGGGTACAGGAGAAACGGGCAGGCGGTGACGGGATGCACAAAGAAGAAAAAGAAAGAGGCCGC
>JAWHQI010002288.1:0-40123 GCA_033032865.1 Dactylorhiza incarnata | reverse complement strand
CCCCCCCCCCCCCCCCCCCCCCCCCCCCCCCCCCCCCCCCCCCCCCCCCCCCCCTCCCCCCCCCCCCCCCCCCCCCCCCCCCCCCCCCCCCCCCCCCCATGGGCTGAAATGGTGTGGTTCAACCCCAATTCTTCTTAATTAATGTTGGCGGACGGTTCAACCCGGTCTTCCTCCGCCGTCGCCTTTGGCCTTTGTGCATATTGATATCCTCTGAACCAGATGGCGTTTGGGGGTGTAACAGAACTCAATTAGGTGAGCAGAGCGAGGAGATATAAAACTGGATCGACCACGTCCACGTCCTCCACGAGGTACTATTCCACCTCTCGGTGGAGGGAACTCATGCAATTTGAAGCGAGTGTCGCGCGTATGCCGACTCTGGCCACATTAGTCACACATCAAGTGGTCTTTGTCCGTGGGCCTGAGCTTAAATCCCGAGTATTGGTGCTTCCAGAATGAGAACCAGCAAGGGCAAAATCACTAGTGATGACCTCTGAACTCCAATACTGGCTGCGGTCATATTCCTGCCGGACAATGCTATAGGTCTCTGACAACGAAGGGACCGGAGTGCGGCCATGGATCTGAACAATGATCTGATCAAAATCTCTGTATAAACCATGTAGAAACTCAAACGCCCAGTTCCGATCTTCATGAGCGCGAACAAGGATCGCATCAGCAGAACAGACAAGGTAAAGGGAGACAAAGTGGTCATACTCCTGATATAGCGAAGTGAACTCCAAATAATTGATAGATTGTAATACCCCAACCTAGTTTAACAACCAATCAGCAGTCTGGTCGGGCCCCGTGATAAGAAGTAAACCAAGCAACGGTAATAAAACTGGTACATAGCATGCATAAGTAAATGTACTAAAAGAAAACTCACAACGGAAGTAAGATATGCAGTTAAGGGTAAACAAGGGTACCTCAAAATATGATTCACAGAGCCACTAATAATAGATAGAACCATAAAATCTGAATTACTGAAAGCTTAGATAGTGTCTAATACATTGAAAACATTAGGTGATTCCAATACATGAAGTTCATAATCAAAAGAACAACAACTGAAAGGAAAACACGACTGGAAGGAAAGACAAACAAGAAAGAACTCTGATGCTTATCCTAAGCGTAGCACTCCACCGGTGACCCCTGAAAAGAAATGTCCGAAGACGGGACAACCCAACTGGTGAGTAAGAAAAACTGCTCCTCCCAGTAACAATAAAAATATACATTTGTTTGTAAATAAAAATAGGAGTTTTTGGCTTTTTAATGCATGCTTCTGAATAAACTATTTGTAGTTTTATACGTTATTTTCTATATAGATGAATTATAAATTCTGTCATGATATCTGAGTTCTTGCCTGTACTGATTTTTGTACCCTAGATCTTTTCTAAAGATTGGGTAATTAAATTTCATGTTTTATAATTTATGGAACTTAATCTGATTAGGAAGCTCAAATGACGGCCCGAAGGTGCCCTGAACTGAAATATTCCTTGAGTGGAACACAAACTCATATCTGAAAATTTACCAAGTTTGGAAGTGCGACTGACGACCCCACGTCTGAGGCTCATATGACTACTGGTCATATGAGAATGAGGTCACTGATCTGAGATTTATTACGTGTTAAACTTTCATTATTGACCTAGTTACAGTTAACATCTTCAATTAACTCTGATCGTATATTGAGTTCATTTATCATGCACTAAGTTAAACGCCGAATTGCTTAGCTGATTGACATTTAATATTTATTAAACAGTTACGTGTAACATGTATTCGTGTGTCTGGTATTCGCTTGATAACTTATTAATGTGCACTCCTTTAACGAATTAGGCAATATATTTCATAACTGGTGATATGTCTAGCCAAGAGAAGTCGAATTTCTTACCTCGATATTACGACGTTCGTAGACGCGGTGAGGTGGCATGATCGTCTGGGTTAAAATTTGAACCACGCAAATATATCCTCCCTCGCTCCTAGAATTTCTCCTTATCAATCACAATTTCCCTTCAACAAAGTTGGATTGGAAAACAGTTAAGCCTCCGCTAAAACACTTCCTAAGAGTGCAAAATGATACCTAGAATAATCGGAAGCCTGGAAAATACAATTTACAAACTAGTGAAAAATAAATTATAGAATACCTCTTCTTCCGGAGGGGATATCCGACTGATATTAGGGTTAGGGGTCAGCCTTTGTTTTGGAAGAGGGTATTACCACTATTGTTGTTCGATAGATGAGGGAGGGAGCTAGGGAAGGTCGATCTGGGACTGGAATCGACAAAGCATCACCAGAGCACCACGGATCTAAGTTGCCGAGCCGCTGAAAATTTCTATAGGAGGCAAAATCGACAAGGGAGGAGGCGAACACTGACTGAGGGGGTTCAAAAGACCACTTAGGGCATGGAAGAAAGGACCTATGCGGCTGCTGCTGCCACTTCCTACGGAGAGGATCTGTCGTTGCTCGAACCAGGGAGGAGGAGGCGACGAGGTTTCTATAGGAGGAGAGTTCGATTTTGCCTGGACTGGGGCGGCCAAGCACCTGGCACAGTCGGCCGACGGGAACGAAACAGGGAAGCTCGTTGGGAGCCGACGATTTCGAGAGAAAAGGCTTGCGGCGGTTTCGTTCTGTCGCGCAGCTGGGGGAAAGAAAAAGGGTTACGTGAGAAGCGCGGTTAAGGAAATCGTGAGGGGGTTGGGAACGTGACTCACGGTTACTTAATAAAACAAGGAGAGGGAAGTAATGAATGATGGAAAAAGGTAACTTTCTCCCAATTTTTCACTAATTACCAATTGTGCCTAAAACAAATAAAAACCTTCTAAATTAGTGAGTTTCACCACTACGAATTTCGAATCTTGACGAGGAAAAATACGTAAAATATGATTTTATTTTATTTTACAATGCGGAGTATCGAGAGGTGCAACCCATTACCTTGGACCGACAGCAATGCTCGCAATATTTACTCGCGCTCGAATCCTTAAATTTACGGATGTTGCACAGACAGTGGTCGATCACCCTGCCGAAGAAGGAAGATCTTTCTTCGTAGCTGAAATATCTGAGCGGTGTTTCCTTTCTAGGAATATGTGGATTCAGCACGACTCCAAATGCCCGCAGCATATCCAAAAATAGATAGTTCCGTGCAATAGCCTCTTGCATGGAATTGATCAACCGTGACATAACCAAAGAGTTCTCGAATTCTCATTGTCCCCAACTGGGCGCAGTCCTCACTGGCTCCTTAATAGCATCGTTAACATAGTCAAACAACCGGCGACTCTTAAGAGTCAAGACAATAGATCGGGACCAAGATAAATAATTTGTAGAATCAAGACGAATCGTGGTAATTTGTGAAGTCGTGTGATCGTGCCCAACCCAGGTAGATCCGACGGGTTGAGAGTCGTAACGAGAATCAACCACATCAGACATTATGAGATCGTAAAACAAACAACAACAACAAAAACGTCGAAGAATTTCGGATTAGGTCACAAATAGCCACCGGAAGGTCGCCGGAATTTTTTTGGGCACAACCAATAGGACCACCTAGAAGCCTAGAGCGTTAAATCCTTGAAGGTCGAAGGCAAACAATGCCTAAAGGAGGAGGTAGAACCCTTTTCATGTGAGGAAGCCTATGGAGGGGCAAAACACTAGATCGATGATATAAGGAGATCTAGTGAATCCCTCAATCGATCCTCCTAGTATAGTAGTATATGATAGAGGAGGGAAAAGTGAAACTTTTCTAAAAAAAAGGTAAATCAGACGGTTGCCGGAGGAGACATCCGGCGGAGTCGATCGGCATGCCACAGGAGGGTCAAAGCTCTAGGTGGTAAGGGAGAAAGAAGAGAAGAGAAGGATCGGCGGTAGAGAAGTGAGGAGAGAGAAGGAAGCGAGGCGGACGAACGAAAACGGCGGGCGGCGGATCGAGCGAGCGACTAGGGCTCCGATACCATGTTGGAAATTTACGAAGAATTGATTATGCAAAATAAAGGAGACACACTCTACATATAGTAGAGGGTATTACAAGGAATTACAATAAACAATAAATAAGTAATACCTAATTACTTCTAACAGTAAGCAATATAATCAAATAAATAAAGATCCACCAAAATGAGCAAGATATTATTATGGATTCTTTTTTAAGATATTATTTCAGATTCTTTTCTATTTTTTCCCGGATATGAAATGTATTTCAAGGGGAGAAATCTCAGATTATTGGAGGCTGAAATTAAGACTTAAAGAGGAGGAAAACCCCTCTCCAAGCCCGGGTTGGCCTAGTTCCTCTCCTCCCCCAACCGGCCCTGTTGCTGCCTTATTCCAGCAGCCTAGTGTCCGTTTAGTGCCCCAATAGCTTCTTTCCCAGCTACTGTCCAGCCCCAATCCTGCATCCAAGTTACTGTCGAGACCTCATGCGAGTCTTCCCCTGCATTCCTAGTAGCTGTCTGGCCCTGCTAAAGCCTCCCAGCACCTCCCAGGTGGCTGCCGGAGCCTTCCAGTCCCTCCCAGATCACTTCTGATCCATTCCATGCCTTCCCACCTGCTGTCCAGCGACTTCCAACCCCTCCAAGGGTCGGAAAACCACCTCCCAGCTGCTATCCAACAGCCGGCAAAAATTTCTTGCGGTTGGTTGTACACTTCCACATCCCCCTAGCCTTCCTGTTACATCCATACAACCCTCCATAACCCCCCAAGTCTTCCGAGCCAACCGCACATATGATCCGCACGCCTCGCCATCAAAGCAAGCTCCACCACATTCCCAAATAACCTTCCTTGTCCTAGTGCTTGTCGGTTGCTTACATACTGATCATATTCGATTTTTCTCCTTGTAGCAAAGTGTCGGGTAGTCTCTATCTTCATCTCTTTTGCGCTCTATGCTATTTGTGAATTTTTTATGTTTAGTATTGTTTTCACTATGATTGAGCTTACTTAATTATTCAATTCCTTATTTGTTACCGTCTTTTCCTTTCATATTGTGCATGAATTAAATTGTGAAAAACTAGGTCATCTATTTTAAATCCTTACGTAGTCGTCGCGCTAGTGTGTCGAGATTATATTTAACGCCTAATTTTGATTATTCTATGAGTAAGTGCATGCAACTTGATTCCAATTTGGACGCTCTTCAGATTCTTGTTTCCAGTTTACATCGACCCCAAATGTTCGAATGAACTAAAGAAAATGGAGCATAACTCTTAATACATTTTTTTTTTTGGGGGGGGGGGGGAGGTTGAACAATGTTGTTTCTCATACATACAAGACTCATATGTAAACTCAGAAAAACTAAAATCCGGAAGAGTCTTATGTAAAATTGGGAGAGGTGTATGACCAAGACGTTGATGTCAGTCGACTAAAGTGATGGAAGAGAGTGTTGAGGGAGGTAAATTCATAATGTAGAGTTTGTTCCACAACCATTTCCTACCAATGATACTCAGCGTCCGACGATCCTGCAACACAAAAGAAGAGAAAGAATAAGTAATGGAACAGTCATGATCATGACTAAGACCACTAACATAGAGAAGATTAAACTGTGATCTAGGAACATGAAGTACATAGAGTAGAGAAAGAAAGGAGGTAAGAAGCGCATCTCTAGATCTATTAACCGGAGTGGTTTCTCCACTGACAGTTGTGGTGAACTTGAGACAACCAATGTCCGTGTACCGCAAGGGTTTCTGCGGAGTAATATGATTTGTGGGACCACAGTTTAATCCCCTTCTTTTGTGGTGCGCGATCGTGATGGAAGAGAGTTTTGAGGGAGGTACATTTCATAAATGTAGAGCTTGTTCCACAGACATTTCCTACCAATGATACTCCGTGTCCGACAATCCTGCACCACAAAAGTAGAGGAAGAATAAGTAATGGAACAGTTTTGATCATGACTAAGACCACTAACATAGAGAAGATTAAACTGTGAACCAGGAACATGAAGTAAGAGAGGAGGTAAGAGACACATCTCCAGATCCATTAACCGGAGTGGTTTCTACACTGACAATTGTGGTGAACTTGAGACAACCAATGCCCATGTACCGCAAGGGTTTCTGCGGAGTAATATAATTTGTGGGACCATAGTCCACTTTCCTAGAGGAGCTATGAGAGAGACATTATATATCTTCATTGGAAGCTAAGGCAATGTGCCCAAAAGTTTGAGTAACCAACTCCCGAAGGCTCTGGAGTTCCCCCCTCAAGGTGTCAATTTCAGATCGAGGCGTGCAAAAGCATCCATTGCGTAAGAAGCTTGGTGAGGAGGGTTTTGTTATTGCTGGAGAAACCCATGTTTTCTATAGCATGTTGCCTCAATGTGATTTGCCTGACCGTAATAGGTGCACATGCATGTGTTGTCCCTTAGAACGATTTCAGCCATCTCACCTGCCTCCCCTTCGAGGGCCCAAGCGGCCTCCCCTTCGAGGACCCAAGCGACCTCCCCTCGCCCAGTATAATACGTAAAATTTTTGGATCCGACGAGCGGACTCCGATTTGCTCTTTGCTCGAATACGTGAACGGGTTCACCAATCCCGATGGTTTTTTAGATTTAATCGCCTCCCTTCGATCTTGCAGGCGACACGCGGACAACGAACTCAGATAACGATTTCGAAACGTTGTTCGGACGCAAGAATCCCTCGTATAAGACAGGGTTGGGGTGGAGTTCAGTAGAATGTTGGAGAGGTAAGAGATAGTCATAGAGACATCGACCGAGGGAGCAACCTTCACAACCATCGAGCAAACATTTGACAATGATGGAATAGTTGGAGAAGACAAAACATTGGCATGGTCAATGTAGATCCCTCTGGGTCGGTGGGAGTCTGGTGCTGAATCCAGGCCTCGATGAGAATTTTGTATTGCGCCATGAATGACGTCAGATCGCCATCCGGGTCAGGTTCAATACTCTGAAGGTCCCAGAATAGGTCAAACATGTGTTGAAAGCTAATTTTCCCAGAGTAGAGGGACTATATTTCATCTCACATAGTCTTAGTGGTTCAGTGGTGCATAGCCATTCGATATGGCTCGATTTCCATAAAGTTCAGTATCCATGACTGAACTCAACTATCATCCTGAAGTCCATTGCTCGGTAGGCTCAGTCGGGGGTCTCTGATCAGATGACGAAGGAGACCCTTCGTCTGAAGTACTTGGCGTACCGAGTGGACCCACTCAACCAAATTCTTCTTCCCAGTGAGGGAAATAATGGTGATTTGCAGCTCATCTCAGACTTCATATATAGGAGCCTTAGTTATTAAAGGCGCACCAAGGCGCAAGGCGCACCAAGGCGCAAGGCGCACCAAGGCGCAATGCGCAACTCGCACCAAGGCGCAAAGGGGTCATGGAGCCAAGATGCAGCCACATTCATTTTAAATGATAAGCATCAAACATCAGTTCATCTTATTGATCAAAGTCTTCTTTTATTCTACTAATTAATCATTCATTACTATCATTTATATCTCTTAAAAAATAGAATTTATGAGATCACATGCATCATATCTAAGTCTCAACTCTCGATTATGTTTCAAAAATGCTAAATCATACAAAAATTATTGAGTTCTAACATTATTTCTTTCTTTATTTTGAAAAGAAAAGTTTACAACAAAAATCGCACTAATGCATGCCTTTTATGCTCCAAAGGCGCAAAAAAGGCGCACAGAGGCGCAAACGTCTAAGCCTGGTGAGCCTTGAGCCTTAGGCGTACTTGAGGCACGCCTTTAACAACATAGATAGGAGCGGAGGCAGAAGAGACCTGAGGGGTGGAAGCATTCATCGAACAATAACCAGCGAGTTTGACGAAAGTATACAAGCTCGAGAAAAATCACCAACGGGTATTGTGAGCTTCTTCTGTGAGCTGGGGGTTTTTGCGAGTAGTTATGATCTCAGGAGAGCTTCAGAGAGTTCCCCGTGGGAGCTCCAAGGGAGAAGCAATGAGCTCAGGCAAGCTTTGGTGAGTTCCTCGTAGAAACTCATGGAGAGCATTTTATGGGCCGAAATCGGTTATGCTTAAGCGAGCAGCTGGAAGTAGACGCAGGAGGCAGAGGTTTCTGTGAGTTTATTCATCGAGCTAGGGGTTTCTGCAAGCTTCATACGAGCAGCTGCGAGCTTTGACGGGTTCCTAACGAGAGATCTTGGTGAGTGTTCCATGGGGTCAGATGTCCACCGAGCGAGAACAGTGAGAGCAGCGTGCGCATGAGCCGACGTATATCTTCGAGCACAAGTGAGAAATCAGCGATCCCAGTAGTTCAACTGGCAAGAGCAGGCCTTCATGAATTGTACGACTTTAATACCATTTGAAAAAAATGACAAGAACGTAAAAAATTATTTTACTTCATGTAATACAAACACATGTACACATATTAATAGTTGTAAGGAGTGAACCACAATTTGAGACTAAGCTATATAAGATAAACAACACTTCTAATGAGTCATAGATGTGGGCATTTAGCATTGGACTTCTTATACAATACTTTTCATCTATAACAAGGTTAAATGCTACTGTAAGTATAGTTACTTCCATCATATTTAAATCACATATTCCATAGTAAAAAAAATTCTCGGTTACCACATTGATAATATTTCCAAGATGATTAACTTAATAGCAATCCACCTATTCAACCCAACAAATATTTCAACTATATATTACTATCCATACACCATTATCTTCTCTCCCCATTCCAGCTCCACAACAAAATCTAACCCTAACTTAAGACTTAGTGATGTAGACCGATCTCTCGAAGCGAATTTAAATAAATAAACTCGGAGGCAACTACGAGAAGTTCGACTCAAAGTTCCTTATGCGCTCATTCTCAGAACAATCGAACGTTGCAAAACTATTAATCAAAATTCGGGAATGAAATTATTTCGTGCTTGTGGTTTGAATCTTAACACGGATCAAATGTTCCACAGAAAATAAATGCATAAAACAATTTATGAAAAATAACGATAATCACGAATAATTATGGAGATTAAGGCAAGCTCATAATTATTTAAGGAACTGAATAAAAAATATTGTAATGAACTTTAAGCATGGAAATTGAGGATTCTTACCCAGTTCGTAGAAGGCAGCAATTAAGAGATCTGATTGATTGTTGTTAAGAATTCTCTGAGGGTCGGGTGAGGTTTAGCGATCCACTGGAAGAGTTACGAGGAGTCGGCAATGGACCGCAGGACTTCTGGGACGGAACGGAGAACGGGTTGGAGACCTCGATGTCGACAGGCCTCTGTGGGGCTTCACGGGAAGTCAGAAGAGGAGCGTGGGAGCTTGCAGGAGCGTCGTCGCGAGGGAGTTCCACCGTCGGAAGGTTTGTCGAGGTCGACGACGATAGAGTCGCGTACTAGAGGAAATGACGACGGACGCCGCAGGTTGCCGGAGAACTGAAGGAGTCCGTCGATTTGCGGGACTGGCGTTGCTGAAGGATCGGGGAGGGAACTCGTCAGTCGGCCGACAAAGGGGAACGAGAAGGGTTCTCGTTTCCTCTGTATTTTGTCCTTCTGAGTCTTTCGATTCTCAGGTATTTAAACACATAATTATTGGGTGTTTGTTTCTTTGGCATGTCTTTACACTTTCAAATATTTTATCCACTTCCTTTTATTTATTTATTTTGCCAACTGTATTTCTCTTCTTCTATTTTTGTTATGTTTATGTTTCTCTGTTACGCCCCCGAACGAGGCCAGGTTATTTGGTCGGCAATACAAGCGGCGACAGAGGCAAGACGGAGTCGGCAACTTGGTTCAGCCCCCTCTTTATAGAATCGGCCCAAGGGGGGCTGAACCCACCCGGTTCAGCCCCCATCGGGGCTGGCCAACCCTTGGGTTGGCTGGCCCTGGGTCCGGGTATAAATATACCTGGACCCCTTCTTTGGTGGGCATGCATGATAATCTCAAGGTATTCTCCTTCTTCTAAACCCTAGCCTTCTTCTTCTCTAGTTCCTTCCTCCTCTCTAGTAGCTTCATAACAATTGGTATCAAAGCTGTCATCCTCCAACGATGGTTACCACTCGCACGCAAGAGGAGATCACCGCTTGGAAACCTTGGAAGAGAATTATGGTGGACTGGCTGATTCGGTAACAGCCATTGAGCAAGAGATGCGGACCTCTACGCAGCGCTTAGAGGATCGTATAGATGCGCGAATGGATGAGCTCAAGGTGATGTTGAGAGGGAAGGTCGTGAGCGAGGAAGAGCCGATCGGCGGAAGGCCCGATCGATCGGAGGAAGCGTCGGGAACGCCCGATCCGACGCGTCTCGGCTTGGGAGCGTCGGGAATGGGGGGAAACGCTGGTGGCGGCTTGTCCCGACCTTGGGGGACCACCGGCGAGGCCTACGGAGCGGCGGCGTGGTCGGCAGCTGCAGCTGGAGGCGTTGGAGGCGCTGGAGGTGTCGGTCCCAGCTACACGGGACCGTCCGACTGCGGGCCTTCCAGATTTCCAGGCGGCCTTCCGACTTCTGCTGGGGGGGTTGACTGCGGCCGGCAGCCTTGGCTGCAGATAGATGGAGGCCAGGGGATGACCGTGCGGGCTCCAGGAGGTGCGACAGGCATTCTTCCTCTCCCACGTGGCGGCATTCCTCCCGGCGCCTATGGACAGCAATTTCCTCACCCCGGACAGCCACCTCAGGGTACCCGGGGGCACAGGATGGTCATGTGGGGCCGGGATGTCAGGCATGGAACGGACCGGGGCAGAATGGGCATGGACAGGGCTGACAAGGGCAGGCAGGGCCCCGAGCGCACATGCCACCGAAGTTGACACGTATGAATTTCCCCAAGTTCAAAGGGGGGGATGCACTGGAGTGGGTTCAGAAGGCGGAGTTGTTCTTCAGCTACCAGGAGGTCCCAGAAGGGCAATGAGTGTAACTAGCATCGTTTCATCTGGAAGACGACGCGTTCCAGTGGACTAAGTGGTTCATGAGATGTCGAGATTATGTGCCTTGAACTGATTTTGTGGAAGGGTTCACCGCCCGATTTGGACCTCTAGAGTACGAGGACTTTGAGGCGCTACTGCAGAAGTTACGGCAGAAGGGTACGGTGATGGAGTACCGGACAGAGTTCGAGAAGCTGGCAAACCGAGTACACTGGGAGGAGAAGACATTGCTGAGTTGTTTTGTGTCCGGTCTGAAGGAGCAGTTGCGGGATGAGGTTCACGCATATATGCCGCGGAGTTTGAACCACGCCATCAACTTAGCCCGCATTCAGGAGGAGTGCTTCAACCGGCAGCGGTTGCGGATGACCGGGAGACCTGCTGCTACCCCGGCCGTGGCCAGGAGAGAGCCGCAGGCGGTTGTGAGGCCTACTGTGACTTGTTTGTCGTGGGGCGAGCTTCAGGCCCGCAAGGACAAGGGATTATGTTTTAATTGTGACAAGAAAATTGCTCCAGGTCACAAGTGTCAGAAGGTCCAAGTCTTCATGTTACATCAGTACGCGGATGACGAGTTGGCACCAGAGGAGCTGGATTCTGAAGGAGATTGGGACCTGACCGAGCTCGGGGTCTCTCTACATGCTTTGGAAGGGTGTAACCCCCCTCCGCTCACTATGCGGCTCGCGGGGAGGGTCCGACAAGAGAAGGTGACTATTCTGGTGGACAACGGAAGTACGCACAAATTCATCCACCCGGATGTGGCACAGAAAGTGGGGCATCTGATTGATACTGGGGCTGCCTTCCAGGTCATGGTGGCGGATGATAGTAAATTACAGTGCCAGGGTGTGCTCAAGGGAGTAGAGCTTCGGATGGGGGGGTACATTGGTCGCACAAATGTCTATCTTCTACCCATTCGGGGTTCCGACATGGTGCTGGGAGTTCAGTGGCTACAGCAGTTGAGGAGGGTTACGTTTGATTGGGATCAGATGACAATGGAGTTGCAGAGCGGGAAACAGTTTTGTTTGAAGGGTCTCACATCCTCACCAGTCAGGGAGATTTCTCTTCGCAGTCTACAGCAGCTGGAAGGGACGGGAGTTTGATGGCGGTACTGTTGGGGGTACGGACGGATGCGGCAGGATCAGTTGAGGTACCTCTACCGATGCGGGCATTGGTGGAGCAGTATGCTGATGTATTTCAGGAGCCACGTACACTCCCACCTTCACGGTTTCGGGACCATCAGATCATCCTCAAGGCGGGGACGGAGCCTACCAACATCAGACCATATCGGTACCCGCACATGCAGAAAGCCGAGATTGAACGCAGCGTACGGGAGATTCTCGGTGCCGACATCATACGACCTAGCACTAGTTCCTTCTCGGCTCCGATCATTCTTGTTAAGAAGAAGGACGGGTCCTGGCGATTTTGTGTGGACTATCGGGCCTTGAATAGCATCACTGTGAAGGATATGTTTCCGATTCCTTTGATTGAAGAGCTGTTAGACGAGCTACATGGGGCGACTGTGTTCACCAAGCTTGATTTACGATCAGGCTACTTCTAGATTCGCATGCGAGAGGAAGATATCCACAAAACAGCATTCCGCACTCATGACGGCCACTATGAGTTCTTGGTGATGGCCAATGGGTTGACGGGAGGACCGTCCACCTTCCAGGCTAATATGAATGAGATCTTCCGTCCGTTGCTTCGTCTCTTTGTGCTAATATTTTTTGATGACATCCTCATATACAGCGCTACCTGGGATGACCACTTGAGCCACGTTGCACAGGTATTCTCCATTTTGCACCAACATCAGCTCTTTGCGAAGCGGTCGAAGTGTTCTTTTGGCCAGAAGGAGGTGGAATATTTGGGGCATCTGGTTTCGGCTGAAGGGGTAAAGGCCGATCCTCGAAAGATCGAGAGCATGGTGTCGTGGCCACGGCCTCAGACTATTCGGGCTTTGCGGGGCTTCTTGGGGCTCACGGGCTACTACAGGCGTTTCGTGCGTGACTATGGGAAGATTGCCAGGCCGTTGACACAGTTGTTACAGAAGGACGCCTTCTCGTGGCCGGATGAGGCTGAGTCAGCTTTTCAGGCACTCAAACGGGCTATGACGACGACTCCAGTTTTGGCACTCCCGGACTTCACCAAGGAGTTCGTCGTGGAGACGGACGCGTCGGGAGTGGGATTAGGTGTCGTGCTGATGCAGGGGGGACGACCGTTAGCTTTCTACAGCAAGGCTTTGGCTCCCCGGACATTAGGCCTATCCGCCTACGAAAAGGAGATGTTGGCGGTTATCCACGCGGTGGCATTGTGGCGACCATACCTGCTGGGACGTCATTTCAAAATTCGGACTGATCATCAGAGTTTAAAACATTTTTTGGAACAGCGGGTCTCTTCCCCTCTCCAACAGAAATGGGTCACCAAGCTTTTGGGGTACGACTACGAGATTGTTTATCGGCAAGGGAAGGACAATCGGGTTGCTGATGCACTATCCCGTTTGCCTGAGGGCGCTCTAGCCCAACTCTCTACACCTCAGTTAGACTCTATCGACGAGATTCAGGAGGAGGTACAGCGAGACCCCGAGTTGCGGGGCATTGTGGAGGATCTACGGCAGGCACGAGAGACAGCCCCCGGTTATCATCTGCAGAATGACCGGCTATACTATCAGGGACGGGTAGTCATACCCTCTCAGTCGGCTTGGAGGACAGTCATGATGCATGAGTTCCATTCGTCCCCGATGGGCGGACACGCCGGTGTTCTCCGTACTCTTCAGCGGGCACGTGCCAATGTGTTTTGGAAAGGAATGCGACGGGATATCCAGTTATTTGTTCAGCAGTGTGATGTTTGCCAGCGGCAAAAGTACGAGACCACTTCCCTGGCCGAGCTACTTGCGCCCTTGGAGATTCCGCACCAGATTTGGGATATAGTATCCATGGATTTCATTGATGGCTTGCCGCGGTCTAAGGGTAAGACGATCATCATGGTGGTGGTTGACAAATTGTCAAAGTACGCACATTTCATCGCACTGAGCCAACCCTACACCGGTGAGTCTGTTGCTGCTCTTTTTGCTTGAGAGATTGTGCGGCTTCATGGCATCCCTCGGGCGATCATCTCGGATCGCGATCTGACCTTTGTTGGCCACTTTTGGAAGGAGCTCTTCCGTTTACAGGGGACCTCCTTGCGTTTCAGCACGGCTCACCATCCGCAGACAGATGGTCAAACAGAGGTGTTGAATCGGGGCGTCGAGACATACCTCCGATGCTTTGTTCTGGATAAGCCGCGGACTTGGACGAGTTGGTTGCATTGGGCTGAGTACTGCTTCAACACTTCCTATCATTCAGCCAGCAAGCTCACTCCCTTTGAGGTAGTATACGGGCGACCACCTCCTTCTCTGAGCAGTTATGAGCCAGGTAGTACGGCAGTGGCCGCAGTTGACCGTGCACTTCGTGATCGTGACTGCACACTCGCTACCTTGCGCGAGAATCTCCGGACAGCACAGGATCGTATGAAGGCCCAGGCTGACAAGCATCAGACAGAGCGCGAATTTCAGGTGGGGGGCGATGTGTTTCTCAAGCTCCGTCCCTATCGGCAGTTGTCCGTCGCACATCGGTCGAATCAGAAGCTGGCACCCCGTTATTATGGTCCATTTCGGATCACCCGACGGGTTGGACCAGTTGCTTACACGTTGGCGTTGCCCGAAGGGAGTCGGATACATCCAACCTTCCACGTCTCCTTGTTGAAGCGGAAGATTGGTGATACCATCCATGTCAACCCCCATCTTCCCAAGGCCACTAGTGGGGGCGAGCTGCGCCCGATTCCTGAGGATGTACTGTTGATCAAGTGGAAACGGCGAGGCACGTCGTACTGTCCTGAACTGCTGGTTAAGTGGAAGGACTTGGCCGTTGAACACAACACCTGGGTGGATTTGCTGGAGTTCCGGGAGCTTTACCCCGGTTACCACCTTGGGGACAAGCTGGTTTTTGATGGAGAAGGGAATGTTACGCCCCCGGACGAGGCCAGATTATTTGGCCGGCAATACAAGCGGCTGCAGAGGCAAGACGGAGGCGGCAACGGGGCTGAACCAATTGGTTCAGCCCCCTCTTTATAGAATCGGCCCAAGGGGGGCTGAACCCACCCGGTTCAGCCCCCATTGGGGCTGGCCGGCCCTCGGGTTGGCTGGCCCTGGGTCCGGGTATAAATATACCTGGACCCCTTCTTTGGTGGGCATGCATGATAATCTCAAGGTATTCTCCTTCTTCTAAACCCTAGTCTTCTTCTTCTCTAGTTCCTTCCTCCTCTCTAGTAGCTTCAGAACATTCTCTTCTTCTATTTCTGTTATGTTTATTCATTTCTTTTTTAATCATGTTATCCTCTAAAAATATTATGCTTCCTAAATTACATTTATTTCTTATTTGTTTCTTAAATAATGAGAGTTTGTCTTTCTCTCTCTAACCATCCTAAATTATCGGACCTTTTTATTCATGGTCTTACCGGACGGTCAACACGATAAGCCGTCTTCAAACAGTAAATATGCGCGGACGCGAAAACAACATAACATAATGCAGACAATGATTATCAAAAATATGAAATTATTAAGATTTGTCGCTGGATGCGACCTAGGTTGCATCACTTAGTCAAGCCATGCCCACATTTCAGTATAATGAGAATAACTTTTGGAGCTTTATTTGAGTAAGACTTCCCTAAAAATAATTAGTTTACCTCACTTTGTGACTTTCTAATAAGGGTGTAGATCATTTGATTCATCAAATATAGCAAAGCAGTTCCAAACCTTCTCTCCCAGTGTCAACGATTAAAGAAAAAAAGGAAAGAATATAATAGAAAGAGAAAGATCAAAATTGACTCTCCTTGATCAAGTAATTTTATACCTTAAAGAAGCAAATATTGGGTTCACTTTCTCGAAAATCTCTTCTGTTGTTCCCACGGCTTTAATCTGTATAAACAAGTAAAGCAACGCAAATGAAACACGCAACAGAAAGGTCGTGCATATCATACATAACAAGATGCCATATACCATGCAAAAAAAGAGGCATTTAACCAAATGCATAAACATAAGCAACTTGATATTTTACATTAGCCATTCACCCAGAAAGTAGATTATACAGAAATCAGGATCAATGGCAGGCTGTATGATCCAGTCACTCTCAGAGCTGATGCCAAGAGTTGCAAAGATGATGTTTAAAAGAACTACAGAGAAAGAATATGCATCACAAGAAAAAATCCCTTGGAGCTGTCTGGGACCACTTGGTGCGTAGCCCTGTATCGCTGAACTCCGTCTCGGTAAGGCCTTCCATTGAGTGGCCGGCATCTGGTTCAGCTTCTTCCGTTGGTTTGTTGACAATATTAATCACACATCAGTTATCCAACATGAGTTTGAAGGCCTTACCAGGCTATGGGTCCCTCCTCTTACCACCAATTGGTTTTAGGATAGATGCATGAATTTCTTACATAGTATCATAGCATGGTTGGGGCCACGCGTCGTCACTCTTTACGTGGGTCCATAACACGAAGAAATTTTTTCTTATTTCATTGTGATGATGAAAATATAGAGGAAATAATACAATATTGGATCAGAACATCGTTCATCACAAAAACCTGATCTGTTCTTTTTGGAACACTTATCTGGATGTGGAACTTGTATATATTGAGCTTTAACCGAAAGTGCAGTTGAGTTCTTCTCCAACATCTTCTAGAACAACAATTTCGAGCTTCAAGATATATATTGTGAGAATAATCACACAGGAGAATAACGACATGATCATTGGGGTACCATCTATTTTAGAAATTAAATGTGCTTTTTTGCTATGGATCAGGCCTCCGCAGTAGGACCGGACGGATTCACGGCCTTATTTCATGCCAAATGCTGGAGTATCATTAGCAGGGACATAGTTGACGCAGTTTTGGATGTCATTAGTGGGCTACCAATACCTCGATATTTGACCTCGACAGAGATTGCATTAATTCCGAAGGCTACAAATGCAAGCAATTGGTCGGATTTCAGGCCCATATGCATATGCAATGTTTTTCAAAAAATCATAGCGAAAATACTATCTCAAAGAGTGGCGGGGGTGCTTCCAAACATACTTGTTGGAGAGAAGCAAAGATTGATTAATTAGAGTAAAGGGGCTCTCTCCTATATATAGGAGAGAGATACAAGGCTAAATAATAGATCACAAAAAATAAAGCATAATTCAAACATTCCCCCTCAAGTTGGGCGTGTGATATCCTGCATGCCCAACTTGCACATAATTTTTCCAAACACGTTCTGACTCAACCCCATGGTGAGAGCATCCGCTAACCGTTGATCTGAAGGGACAAAGGGTGTGCTCACAACTCCTCTTTCTATATTCTCTTTGATGAAGTGGCGATCAACCTTCACATGCTTTGTGCGGTCATGTTGGACAGGATTGTGAGCAATGCTAATGGCGGCTTTGCTATCACAGTAAAGTCTCACGGGATCCTTGTTTTCCATGTCAAGATCTTTCATGAGAGATTTAATCCACAGTCCCTCGCAAATTTCATGAGCCATGGCTCTGAATTCTGCCTCGGCACTCGACCTGGCAACCACATGTTTTTTACTCCTCCACATTACCAAATTACCACCAACTAAAGAACAATAACCAGAGGTAGACCTCCTGTCGTCAACCGAAGCGGCCCAATCAGCATCACTATAGACTTCAACGGTCAGCACTTTGCCCGGGGAGAATAGGATACCCTTTCCAGGAGAGGACTTGAGATACCGAAGGATTCGATGAGCAGCTTCTAACTGACGGGTTCGTTGTGAGTGCATGAACTGACTAATAACACCAACGTCATATGAAATATCTGGACGAGTATGAGATAGATAGATAAGACGGTCTGCCAGTCGTTGAAAACCAGTGATATCATCTACCACTTCCCCATCATCTCTACCCAATCCGTGGTTAACTTCAATTGGAGTGTCAGCAGGTCTGCACCCACTCATCCCACATGATTGGAGCAAGTCAAGAATGTACTTTCTCTGAGATATGAATATGCCATGATTTGATCGAGCGACCTCAATTCCCAGGAAGTATCTGAGGTTTCCCAGGTCTTTTACTTCAAACTCCTTTGCCAGTCTCTGTTTCAGAGTTTGAATTTCTTCAGTATCATCGTCTGTGATAATGATATCATCCACATAAACAATAAGAACAGTGAGTCTCCCATGCTTGTGCCTTACAAATAAAGTATGATCGGCATTGCTCTGGGAGTATCCAAATGCGACCATAGCTCTATGGAATCTCCCAAACCAGGCCCGAGGAGACTGCTTTAAGCCATATAAGGCTTTCTTCAACCTGCATACCTTTCCCCCAGATCCAGCTAGGGTAACACCAGGCGGTAACGACATGTAGACCTCTTCTTCCAAGTCCCATGAAGAAAGGCATTTTTCACATCTAACTGGGTCAAAATCCACCCTTTGCAGGCAGCACACGAGAGCAGAACTCTTATAGAATTCATCTTCGCCACAGGGGCAAAGGTCTCTTGATAGTCAATCCCCATGGTCTGAGTATATCCCCTAGCCACCAGGCGAGCCTTGTATCGCTCAACACCACCATGAGAGTTCTGTTTGATGGAGAACACCCACTTACACCCAACCACAGTCTTGCCAGGTGGCAACGAGACCAAGTCCCATGTCCAATTCTTCTCCAGGGCCAACATCTCCTCAAGCATAGCCATCTTGCCACTTTCGTTGAGCGATAACATCCTGCCAGGTTGAGGGAATAGAAATAGAGGAGAGAGAGGCAATAAAGAGTTTATGTGAAGGGGATAATGAGTTATAGGACACAAAGTGGGATATCGGATGTTGGGTAGAAATACAGTTACCTTGAGTCCCCAAAGAAGGATCAGATGTTGGAGCGGGTAGCCTGAGAGATGTCGATGTACCTTGACCCCTTTTCCGCCGAGTATACACCTGTAAAGGAGGAGCGATCACAGGAGTAGGAGCAGGCAAGAATGTAGACATAGCAGGCATAGGCACAGGAGGAGGAAGATATGACGGAGGAATAGGTAGGGGAAGAGAGCTCACTTCCATTGGGTAAGAAGACTCCCCCTGAAGTGAGGGCTCGTAGAAGGACTCAGACTCCCGAAACGTGACGTCCATAGTAACGAATATCTTTCGGGAAGCTGGATGGAAGCATTTATATCCTTTCTGGGTAGGCGAATATCCAACAAAGATACACTTGAGGGCATGAGGGTCAAGTTTGAACGTGGGGCGAATATGGACAAAACACACACACCCAAAAATGCGAGAAAGGAGATGTGTGGGAGAGACAGCAAGGGACGCAAGAGGGGTTTTGTGACCTAGAACACGAGTCGGCAAGCGATTAATAAGATACGCCGCAGTAAGAAAAACATCCCCCCCCCCCAAAAAAAAAAATGCTTCGGGAGATGCATCTTCAGGAGAAGGCATCGAGCAACCTCTAGAAGATGGCGATTATTGCGCTTGTCGACCCCATTCTGAGCTGGGGTGTAGACACAAGATGTCAGATGTATAATGCTCTGATCACTAAGATAACGCTCAAAGGAAGAGTCAACGTACTCACGACCATTATCACTGCGCAAGACTTTAATGACATCATTAAATTGGGTGGCCACCATCTTATGAAAACATTGAAATAAGAGAAAAACATCATTCTTGTTTTTCATTAAGTAGACCCACGTACAACAAAAAAAACAATCGATAAACGTAACAAACCAGTAGAAACCCGAAATAGATGCAACAAGGCAAGGACCCCAAACATCAGTATGAACCACAACAAAAGGAGAAGAACTATGAGTAGACACATGATTAAGAGAAGCACGATGATGTTTACCAATAACACACACAACACATTTAAAAGTATTCAAAGATACATTTGACATATTCGGAAATAAAAGATGCATAGTAGATAGAGAAGGATGACTCTGGCGGCAGTGACAGGAGTCCACAGAGATCTGAGCAGCAGAAAGAGCCTTCGGAGGTGAGGCAGAGCTGGAGGGGTCAAACAGGTAGAGGACATCCAGAAGTCTACCAGAGCCAATCACCGTCCCCGTCTTCAGGTCCTGAAAGACACAGGAGGAAGGAAAAAGGTTACAGAGCAATTCATGGAATTAGTAAGGTGACTAACAGAAAGCAGGTTGTGGGTAAATTTGGGAACATGAAGCGCCGAAAAGAGGGTGAGGGAGGAGCAAGGAATGGACCCTTTCCCGACAATAGGAGACAAGGAACCATCAGCAATGCTCACTTTGTCCCTACCAGACAAAGGGACATAAGATACAAAACCTGTAGCAGAGCCAGTCATATGGTCTGTGGCGCCAGAATCAATGACCCACTGGGTGGGAGAGCAAGCGGAAGCAGAGTGAGCACCTGGCGTCCCCTGGTGGGCATATGAAGAGCTAGCCGACTCAAATGAGTGGCCAAGCATGAAGCGACGGAAGACTTGAATCTCCTCAGCAGAAAGGACAGAAGGAACCGCAGGGGCATCTGATCCTTCATAAGAAGCAGAATCATCAACAACATCGGAGAGATGAGCCGAGCGAGACGGAGTAGACCAACCCTGAGTGCGACCAAAGCCACGACCACCACGAGGAGCTGGACCACCACGAGGAGGAAAGCCATGAAGCTTGAAGCAAGTGTCCTGAGTATGACGTGCTTTCCTGCAATAATCGCACGTCAAATGGTCCTTGTCCATAGGTTTAGACCTAGTGTCCCGGATAGAGCGACCACCGGGATTGAACCGAGCAGCAAGGGCAGAGCCCTCAGCAACAGTGTCTGGTATACGAATCTGCCAGCGAGCATATTCTTGTTGAACCAAAGTATATACCTCGGGTAAGGAAGGCAGAGAAGAACGGCCAAGAATCTGAACACTTATGGGATCGAGGTCACGGTGGAGACCATGAAGGAACTTAAAGATCCGATTGCGTTTCTCCTGGGCACGGACCAACACTTCATCCTCAGGGGAGACAAGAGTAAGCGCGTCGAAGTGGTCATGCTCCTGGTAAAGCTGAGTAAACTCCAGGTAATAGGTAGCGGGATGTCGATCCCCTTGGCGCAAGAGGAAGATCCGTCGCCGCAATTGGAAAATCTGAGCAGCATTCCCACGACAGGAGTAGGTAATCTCGGCTCGTTTCCAAATGTCGGCTGCAGTATCCAGAAATAGATAGTTGCGGGAAATAGACCCCTGCATTGAGTTGGTCAGCCAAGACATCACCAAGGAGTTCTCGGATTCCCATTGGGGCCAATCCGGAGAGGTAGGAGTAGGAGCCTTAGTAGTGTCGTTGATGTAGCCAAAAAGACGACGGCTCTTGAGGGCCATAGTAACGGATCGAGCCCAGGGGAGATAATTAGTGACATCCAACTTAATAGTAATAATCGGAGGAGTCCCGTGATCGAGGTTGGCACGAAGAGATCCAGAAGAAGGCAGATGATCATGAGGGGCAAAGATTGATTAATTAGAGTAAAGGGGCTCTCTCCCATATATAGGAGAGAGATACAAGGCTAAATAATAAAGCACAAAAAATAAAGCATAATTCCATCAATACTATCGGAGAATCAGAGCGGAATCACAAAAGGCAGAGAAATCACAGATAACATCTTACTAGCACAAGAACTATTACAGAACATTAATAAACACGCAAGGGGGAAGAATGTTGTCTTCAAACTGGATCTTACAAATGCTTTTGATAAAATACTATGGAATTTTCTCTATAAAATTTTACAAAGCTTTGGCTTCAATATTGGCACCATCGCACTGATCGTTTCCTGCTTGGAGAACAATTGGTTCTCAGTTCTCATCAATGGCGAAAATTGTGGCTTCTTCAAGTCCCATCGGGAATTGCGACGGGGATCCGCTATCACATACACTTTTCGTTATTGCGGCGGAATATATATCCGGAAATTTAACAAAACATTTTCTTGATTTTCCGTCAATGCAATACAGAAATTCGGGAAACACTATGGTAAGCCATTTGTGCTTCGCAAACGACATGATTATCTTTGGCAATGGGGGCCAAGCAGCAATACGCTGATTAATGAAGTTTCTCGCTGTTACGCTCGTAGCCCCCATAACCGGGTTGGGCCCCAGGAAGGCCAACAACCTCCCAGGCAATTCCCACAATTCCCGGCCTGGGTACCGTAACAGGGCCAACAACCTACCGGTGATGGGAGTCATGTTTAAGACTCTTTATCAAGGAGGTCTGAGATCGAGCCCCGACCCCAACAACCCGCCGCACTTATACTGGGTGCGGAGAAGGGTTGGTGTGCACTTTTATGTTACGGTCGTAGCCCCAAGAACCGGGCTGGGCCCCAGGCAGGTCAACAACCTCACGGGCGATTCCCACAATTCCTGACATGGGTACCGTAATAGGGTCGCGGCCCATTCACCCAAACCATCTCTCCGCACCCATTTAATCATGCGGTAGGTTGGTGAGGTCGGAATTCGAACCCACGACCCCCTTGATGTAAAGAACTTCCATGATCTCTCATCACCAACTGACTCATCAAGGAGATCCTGGGATCGAGCCCAGGCCTCAACAACCTACCGCATGATTAAATGGGTGCGGAGATTTGGTTGGGATGTATGGGCCGTGGCCCTGTTACGGTACCCAGGCTGGGAATTGGGAGAATTCCCATGGAGGAACCAGCCTGCCTGGGGCCCGACCCGGTTTTGGGGGCTACACTTTTATGTTACGGTCGTAGCCCCCAGAACCGGGTGGCCCCGGGCAGGCAAACAACCTCCTGGGTGATTCCCACAATTCCCAGTCTGGGTACCGTAACAGGGCCGCAGCCCATACACCTCAACCAGCTCTCCGCACCCATGAGATGATCATGGAAGTTCTTCTCATCAAGGGGGTCATGAGATCGAATCCCGGCCTCAACAACCTACCACATGATTGAATGGGTGCGGAGAGCTGGTTGGGGTGTATGGGTCGCGGCCCTGTTACGGTACCCAGGCCGGGAATTGTGGGAATCGCCCAGGAGGTTGTTGGCCTACCTGGGGCACAGCCGGGTTCTGGGGGCTACGATCGTAACACTCGCCAAGATCGAAGAGGCCTCGAGGTTGGTAATTAATAAGGCTAAGTGCAACTTCATCCGAGCTACAAACATGACGACATCAAAAATACAAAATATCAAGAACATGACAGGATTCAACAAGCAAATACAACCAATGACTTACCGGGGAGTTCCAATATTTTCGGGTAGAAAACTGAAAATACACTTTGATGGGCTGATAAAAAAAATCTAAGGAAAACTTAAGAGTTGGCATTCAAAATTGTTATCCTTCGGAGGTCGAATAACGTTAATAAAGAGCATGCTACAAATCATGTTATATCATAATTTTAACGTATATTCGCCTCCTCTTAGAGTTATTGACAAGATAGAAAAAATCTTTAACAAGTTCTTATGGGGTACAGATGTCACGAACAAGAAAATACAGTGGGCGTCTTGGAATAAGCTATGCTACCCAACCGAGTAAGGGGCCTAGGTTTTTGTTCTAAACGACATGATAGATGTTGCCTCTTACAAATTTTGGTGGAAATGCGGAAAAATGATGGTATCTGGTCTCTTTATATGCACAACAAGTATTGTCGGGGAGTTCACCCATTAATTGTCGGTGCAACGGCTCATCTTCAACTAACTGGACTAGAATGGTGAGAGTTGGACTTGAAGCAGAAAAATTCATAGCTCGGGAAATCGGAAACGGAAACAAAATATTTTGGTATGATAATTGGCTAGGTATGGATTCACTCTCCAATTTATATCCACACCAACCAACTCGCAAATCAAAAGATTCATTATAAACAATCAATGAGACCAAGAATCACTCTCAATTTTGAGGAATACGAGAATTACTGAGAACATCACAGCGGTTACCTATAATGGGAGGTGGGGGTGGATTCGATCATTTTTTGAAATTCCCCTAACTCTTGATTTGCATTCAAGACAATCCAGGAAAAGGTAAGGCTCAAGAGAACCCCTCAACTCATTAGATGGTGTTGGAGCAAAAATATCCCCATAAAAATCTCATTCTTCATGTGGAGAATTCTAAACAATTTGATACCGGTTGACACAAAAATGCAGAGTGAAGGCTTTGAGCTTGCATCCAAATGCCAATGTTGTACTGCCAGTGAAACAATCAATCATGTCTTCCTTTCAAGTTCAGTGGCAAAAGCATTTTGGAAATACTACCACAGACGCTTCGACATTGTTCCACATCGACAGGCACAAGAGAGTACAATAGAACAAAGACTACTACTATGGATAAATTCAGCTCAACATGTTGGCCCGGGCCATATCCGAGTGGTCACTCCAGTGATAGTTTTTCAGTTCCTTTGAGTAGCTAGGAATGAAAAGAAACATCAACAAATGGTGATCTCCCCTTTTAAAATCAAATTGCATATTGATAAAATGGTAGAGCTACTATATCGAACTAAGCTAATATCCAACCCCCCAAATCTACCACCCCGACACCTACCCAGCTCGATCGGAACCCAAAATAACTCGAGATAGAATCCCGAAGGTATTTGGTGGCCTCCACAACAAGGTGAGCTTAAAATCAATATATGGGTGACCTCTCATCTATCGGCAACAATCGTCATTAAGAATCATCATGGTCAATGCATCTGGGCCAAAGACGGTGATCTTACTCACATTGGAGCTAGCTCGGCTTATCTCACATCCATCATGGAAGCAATTAACATAGCCAATAACATAAATGTCTCAAAATCGTGGTTTGAAACAGAGCATCACCCCACGTCGTGGTTCTTGGACACGTGCTGAAGGTGTGCTTGGGTGAACTTGCACATCTTCAACAGAACCAAACTGGCAATGCAAGGAGGTACATACCGGTTCACAGTCACAAACAGAAGGATAAACAGGGCAGCTAGGGCTTTATCTAATTGGTGTGACGAACATGGATCGATACAAACGCGTGAAGCAAGCTCTCTTCCGGAACACATTCAAGAAATTCTGACACAAGATGGTAACAATCAACGAGACCAGATCATTCTGCATCCCTGACGGCCAAGTGGGAGTATAGCGCTTCTCACTATCAGGTATGCCACCAAATATATTAACTATGGCTCACGTCCGTGGTTAACATATTTGGTGTGATGTGAACTATGTTCGGTTTGATCTGCCCCGTGACAGTACGTAAGCATACAAATATATCTTATGGTATCCTTATACCCAACTTCGATATATACAACACACAATCCTGATTGTTGGGCAGTTTCAGTGACGATTCAACATCCATTACCATACACCCTCCACTAGTCATACAATACACATCATCCACATTCACCCTATATCAACATCCATTACCATACACTCTCCACTAGTCATATAATACCCCATCTATTTTATTTTCCATCCCCTTATTATAGGGCCTTCCCTATACATGCTCCCTATATTGGCTTCCCCGTATGTTGTTTTATCAAAGCTGGCCATAAGCCCACCTATAAGATATAATAAAAAAAAACCTTTAACTTGTTGAAACAAATGCAGCATATAACAAAAGGAAGGCCTCCGTAGTAACTTTGTAAAGTATACCACAAAAAAACAAGAAAATAGAACCATGTATCCCAACAACTCTCCTTTAGAAACAGAAAAAGGGAGCGAATTATAAAGTGAACTGAATTACATAAAAAACAAATATTTGATATTCTGCCTCAGGTGATATGCTCGAAATAGGACTTTCAGTAATTTCAACTTTATTTTTCTATTATCAAAGAGTACCAGTGGACCAGGAATGCAGAGAGCGGGTTTGTGATAGTTTGTTCACTGATATTGTTCTCTCTCGTGTTTTTATCGACCCAAACAAATCTCTCCATGAGGCTCACTCCTGTCAAAACCGGTATCAACATTTGATGCTCACATTGAGTAATGGTGAAAAGAGAAAACTGAGAAAGAAAACAACTTCCAACAAACATAGATATCATATTAATATTAAGTTGTAGCTAATGAAGTGGAGGACACGACTCCTATCCAATGAAATGAAAGCTTCATTTCACTCAAACAACACATCCTAGCTCTACATAACTACATCATTGAGCGATTGACTTGAGCTATGTTTTTGAGTAAAATTTCTTGGATAGCCAGAAGAACATAACTGACTAAGTAGCCTAGAAGCTACAGAATTACCGCACGGAATTCAAGTGTCTGCACAAAATTATGTACGAGAGTGGCGGAGCCCTGGAAGGTTCTAAAAACTAACTCATTAACCATTTGATCGCTGATCATTAGTTTTATGTGATTGGACTTGTGTGTTTTAAGGCTTGTTCTATAACAGTGTATGGAAGAGCCATATATTATCATTAGTTGGGAAGAGTCTCTTGAAAACTCTACTAAAAAAAGGTAGACCAACCACCATTTGCAAAGCTAGAGGTTGGTAAAATCCCCTATAAGTAATCATCATAGATAGCTAATGAATGAATGAAATTTATTAATTTTCCATTACTTTGTAAATTGCCTTTTACCCAAAACAATGTTGTTGAAGCGAGACACATACATCTCAATGGAGTAAAAAGACGAGGTCATCCGCTTTGCACATTCACTAAAAGAGGGACGTAGTAACCTATTAAGGTAAAGGCTAAAATTGATGTTCTGTTAAATGCTACCATTGATGCTGAGAAGAGGATTAAATGAAGACTCATTTTGGACTTTATGGGTAGCTACAAAAATGTTCCCTCAACTGATGTTGAGAAGTAATGGAGTAGGATGCTAAAATTGATATCCCCTCAAACGATGTTTCACAAAAAAAACCTCTGCGGACTCAAAATTAATTCATTAGGCAACAAACAATTATTTAGGGGCAATTCAGTAAATTGCTCCCCTAAAAAGTCAGCATAACAGTGTCTGAATAAAATTGGCGGAGGAAGTGGCACAACTTCTCCAATGCCAAGGACAATTGTGCAAGAATATAATGTCAACTTCTGAAGAAAAGCCTTAACATTAGGCATTCATTGGAGGAGATAATAACCCCCGGTGAAGCTCAAATTAATTCTACAAAAAATCTCTGATGAACTCCAATTCTTTCTAGCACAAAACCTCGACCAAGTGAACTTGCAATGATGATGGAAAGGAAGATCAAACCTCATGGAGAAAAGGCATCAAAACCTAGAGAAGAAGGTTTCAAAATCATATAGAAGGTTTCTCAAAATCATAAGGAAAAAGGTATCAAATCCTAGAGAAGAAGGTTTCCAAAATCAATTAGGAAAAAGAAGAAAGAGGACATATTAAAGGTAACACTAAACTGCCTCTTGACCGAGCTAATCTCTATTGTAACCATAGTTAAATACTAGTGTATTTCTAAATATTCCTATTTTTGACATCATGTTGTTCCTCTCGTGGAATCCTCGTATGAGTATATATAAGGACTAAGGATATTGTATTTTACCCTAATTTTTGCATTCAATGCCTTGTGGATCCTCTCAACTTGGTATCAGTGTGTGGAGCATGATCCCGTAATCCTGACACCGCCTCCCTCATATGCCTTCGTTCACGCGTCGCAAAGGCCCGCCCTCGTTCTCGGGCCACAAAAGGACCGCATGACATAATCACGCAGCAGAAGGGCATCAATCTCCTCGTCGGCATATACAGAGGCTCAACAACTCCTCGTCAGCGTCTCCAAAGCACGACAGCCCCTCGTCAACAACTACAGAGGGCCCACATACCTCGTCGACGGCTATAGAGGGTCTATAGAACCTTGTCGTCGTCTCCCGAGTGTCCACAAATTTTCGTAGAAATTTCCAGAAGGTTCACAATCTCTTCTCTCCCGTCCAGGGGCCTCCATCCTCTCCGGCCATCCAGCGGGCGGCCCCTGGTCTTTGGTTGTCTTCTCGTGCTTGACAGCCGCCAGAGATATCCATGGACACATCCTATAGTGACCTCTTCAGTGGATCTTGATCTATGGGGGTTCGTAGGATGTGGTGATTTTTCATACTTTTTTCCATTGATTATCTCTGTAGGTGTCCATTCCACGCGCCCATGGGAGAACCTTTTGACATCTCATCTACTCCTCAGATTGTCCCAGTATGTAATCCTTCTCGGAGTCACGAACAATCAGGATCACTGAAGAGTACTACAGTGGCATTCGATGACACAAAGTACCTTGAATGGTCATGACCAGCTCAGTATGTTATCCGTAATCACCAATTACATGTGCATATTGATGGGACTGTAGTAGAACCACAACAAACCGACACCTCAGAGGAAGTGGGTTGTGAATAATTCATTGGTTGCCTCATGGTTACTCCATTCCATGTCCACTTTCGTCTACCACTGTTATATGCACATGGACCCTGTCCATAAAATCTGAACTCGAGCCTGCGAGATTTACTCGCAGATCGGTAGCTCGACGCAGATATATGAGCTCACTCGTCATATTTTGAAGCTAAAACAAGGACCTTTGTATGTCTTGGCCTACTATTCTGAATTTGATCATCTCTATCAAGAACTGGATTACTTTAACATATTTATTCCAGCATGCAATGTTGATGCCGTCGATCTTCAGAAGGACAAAGACCTTTTCGAGTGCATGTGTTCCTCATGGGCCTCAACATGGAGTTTGATATTTTTTGATGCCCGGCATCGTGAGCCTCTTCCCTCCCTTCGGGAAGCGTTCAACATGATTCTAAGTGATGAGAATCGTGGCTGCTTGGGGCCTTGCGCAGACAGATCACTCTGACCCATCCATACTCCTCTTATGTGTGGCCACTGCGGAAGGAATGTCCATAAGGAGACTTCTATCGTTTGCATCCCCATCTTGCTCCCCCGAGGGGCAGGTGATCTGTTGGAAGAGTACAATGGGCACAAAAAATGATCGAAGAAAAATAAAATTGTCTTTATAAAGCAAATTTACAACAACTCGACACACACATACAAGTTTTCTCCACACCACACTCGAATTACGACACTTGTATTTATAAATAAAAACTCACAAACACTACTTTTCTCGGCAAGACCTTCTCTCGCGCACTCCAACCATTACGGTAAGTTCCTTTAACTAGATTTGACTAGTTAATCTCGCAGCTTTGGTTTCCTCCCAATTTCAACTTCAAAAACAAAGCTTGCATACCTTTGGTTTTCTCCCAGCTCGCACGTACTTCCAAGCTAGCATGGACTGCTTCGCTTCTCTTGTTGAGTTCCACAACACTGCCTTGTTCCTTTCCGAGCTTGTGTAGACGCTTCCTTCTCGCAAGCTTTCTTGCTTCTTTCAAACCTTGCAAGTTTTGACTCACTCGCGGGTGTTCCTCCTTCTCTTTAGCTCGCATAAGTTTTGCAGCTTTCGGCCAAGTTTCAGCTTTGCTTCCTACTAACTTCTCCAAAGCCTTGAGTCTATGCCTATATATAGGTATTTTGAACTTATGGATATCAACCACGTGCCCATTTCCATGTACCTTTTCCAGCTTCTGGAAAGCACCGCCGCCTTACGTGACTAGTCTCCATATTTTGCCATTGACTTTAGTCAAACCTAAAAGTTTGCCCAACCATCCATGCATTGTCCATCTTTTCCTTTGTTGATACTACCTCTGGCTAAACTCATGACAACCACCAACTCCGGAGAAGCCTTAAATTCGAAGTTTAGTCGCAACCGCTCGCGAAGCCCGGCTGTAAAGATGACGATATGCATCTCTGGTGGTACCATAACGTGAGCCAGAAGAATCTAAAACTGTTCAGATATGCATCAATCAACCCCGTCTGGCATAATGTCGTGAGCGTGCTGAGGGAATTGCTGCGAATCAAGGGCCAAATCGCATGTTCTAGACACTATTAAAGTCATGCCAGGTCATCCCAGGATTGTGGGCATGCAAACGTGCAAACCATAACTGAGCGACATCAGGTAGGTGGAAGGATGTCAGACTTATCCATTATGTTGTCGTTGTCTGTTGATGGCTAAAACATTGTTCGCGCCGGGTGAGCCATCCCAAAAGATCGTCCTTTCCCATCATAAGTTGGGAATACCAACTTGGTGTAAAGCGACACAGTTATTGACTTCAGGACGTATCATGGTCGGGGATCAGGGCGAAGAAGAAGCGGTGGAGGTGTATGACTGTTGCTAGCGTACATTGTGCCAGAATGGTGGTGACTGACAGAGTGGGTGTAAGATGATTTAGGGCTTGTTTGGCGGGGCGCCACAACTACTGCATGCCACAGCTGTTCCTGCAGCCCCGCCAAACATTTATTCAGGGCGGGCGGTGGCAAGACGCCACCGCCCCTTTTCCTGCCGTTGGTGGGACCCGCGGCAGGAAGCGCTGCAACCCTTTTAGGGTGCAGCGTTGTTTAAAAAAAATATTTTAAAAATGAAATACTTTAAAAATGAACGGTTATATAAACATTCATTTATTATATATTAGATATATATAATATAATTAGTATATAATATAAATATATATTCAGTTATATATTATATATATTATATTAATATATAATATAATCATTATATATATTATAATTATTATATCTAATTATATCTAATTATATATAGGGGTGAGCATAAAAAACCGCAAACCGCAAAAACCGCCCGCACCGCACCGATTTTTAAACCGCACCGCATAGTTTCGGTGCGGTGCGGTTTTAAACTTTTACAAACCGAGCGTGGTTCGGTGCGGTGCGGTTTTTGGATCTTGAAAACCGCAAAAACCGCACCGCACCGACTAATTACATATTATCAATTTTAATTAACATATGACATATCACATACATCTAAATAAAAGTATAACTTAAAAATTATTAATTAATAATAGTAATTAACTAATTATATTAGGACATATAGTTTCTTTCTTGTTTTAGTTTGTTTATTCTCTATCAACTTATTGATGATTTGCCGATTTATAATCTTTTGTTAAATGCAAATAGTATCATAATGTTTTATCTATCATAAATGAGTATTCACTAGCCTTCTCATAATATTTCAATGTTTGAAGGATAAATAAAACAACAATTATGTGGGTGTTGTGTTGTGCATATCTAGGACTTAAAACCATTTAGATTTATTATATTTGTATTGGATGTGCCTTGAAAACCGCAACTCATGTAACTATGTTTTTTCCCAAAATTTACATCATATTTCACCTCAGGTTACCTTTTTTGTGTTTATGTATATTGCATGCTAAAAACCGCACCGAAACCGCAACCGCACCGCAAAAAACCGCACCGAACCGAATCCGCACCGCATAATTTCGGTGCGGTGCGGTTTTGCTCGGGCCAAAACCGCGCCCTTGCGGTGCGGTTGCGGTTTTGGCCAAAACCGCACCAAACCGCACCGTGCACACCCCTAATTATATATATTATATATAATATTTATCGACCTCTCTCCAACGGCTGGGGGCACTGTCATGATGTGTTGAACCCGGAAACCTGGGTTAACAAATCGTTGCACCCGGAAACCTGGGGCAACGGAGTTCGAACCGACTGGGGTAGCTTGTGCTTACTTCTTCTGAGTGCGAACACTTGGCGAGGCACTCGGAGCAAGAAACCTCACTCATAATGGTGGAAAAACAGACCCCGTGAGCTGCAACGAGGACGTCCCGCCACAAACCAGGAAGATCTAAAAGAACTTCCCCTCCCAAACAAGAGCTGAGTCGGGCACCCTGCAGAGCACTAGAGAGCTTTAGGAGTGAAAAAAGGTCCTCTCCAAAGGTGCTCTATGGGGTCTATTTATAGTTTCTCTAAATTGGTTTGTGGGTAGCGCAATCCCGCCATTTGGAATTACCATCCGCAGCCCAAACTGGACTGCCAATAGCGGAATCTCGTCGTTTGGTATGGCTAACCGGAGGCCAAAAGGGATTACCACCCTCCTGGGGGGGCGAGCACTCGCCTCTTAGGGTGTGCTCGCCTGGGGCCAACGAGTACCCATTGATCTTGGGTACACGCGACTCGCCCGGAAGCGGGGGTGGGTGCGAGCTGTTAGGGGTGCACTCGCCCATGGTTGGCGAATGCACTAGCCCCCTGGCCCCGCTCGTCCCCCTTCCAAAACACTGCTATTTGAGTCTTATTGGCCTGATGAGTCCACTCGCTAAATACGGGGTTGTACAATATGGGTATTGTTGTTGGCCTAGGGGG
Source organism: Dactylorhiza incarnata (assembly GCA_033032865.1). NCBI lineage: Eukaryota > Viridiplantae > Streptophyta > Magnoliopsida > Asparagales > Orchidaceae > Dactylorhiza > Dactylorhiza incarnata. The sequence continues at coordinate 8,248 of JAWHQI010002288.1, read as the reverse complement.
ACCCTCATGCACTGTCACTTATATATATATATGAACACCTTCGAACGGGCTACACACATGCTCGATGTATATATTTTCTACATTTAAATATATTATATATATTATACAAATTTATATTATATAATGTATTATATATATTAATACATATTAATAACATTAATAATTAAGATTGATAATATATTAATGATGTTTATAGATAATATATTATTTTTATTACAATTATATTAATTTATAAATAATATGTTATTTATTTTCATATCATAGAAATAAATAAACACGCACTACTGTTTCAAACAGCACTGCAAATACAGTTTTCCAAACAGTCTCATGAATTTGTCCATCACTGCAAAACAACAGATTCCTCCACCACTATTCCCCATCACTGCTACTCCCAGCGCTACAGTCGAGCCAAACAGGCCCTTAGCAGCTTGGATATGGCAGCAATAGTCTCCAGATCTTGTGCCTCGGCTTCTGCATGGCGTAGGTTCATGGTAGTTTGATTTGTCATGAGGGCTTGCATCATGGTCATAATCTGACTCAGTTGATCTGACAAGTCTCCCATATTGCAATTGTGAGCTCTTGGATAGGATTGCTCACTGGAAAACATATGAAGGATGCAGTTAGGAAGGAATGACACATGCTCTGCCATAGGAGGATGACAATTGTGGCCTGCGGGTGCGCATGGGAAGGTGTCATGAAGCACGCAAGCAAGTAACATAGAACTGCTCGACGAAGGTGATGATGTCGACGAAGCACACATGCTGCTGAGAGTCGCTGGACGACGATGTCCAACCGCTTATCCCGGGAGGAAGACAATGACTCTAGGAACGACAGACGCAGGTGCTGGATCCACGGCCTCAACGCGTCCATGGTCACAAAAGAAGATCCAATGAGGCGTTGGATCTGCGGAGCCAAGGCCGCAACAGAGGAAGATCCACCGAGAAGAAGATCCTCAATGCGGGAGAGAGAGCATTGCACAGTTGTCGGTCTCGATTCCGGACCTCACCAGCGCATTACACCAGCGAGGGGACAAATCAGATGTGTAGATTGTGCACCGTGTAGGCGAATCCGTGGACATCGCTCGATGGAGAGCGAAACAACGTCAGGTCTGTGGTTTGTGGAAGAGTGGAGGAAGAGTGAATGGATCTGATACCAAGTTGTTGTGAAGCCGTAGAACAACGGTAGAGTTGTCGGAGGATGGTCGGAAGTGAGGATGATAGTGGAGGAGGATATTGTGGAGTTGGAACTGCGGGTTGCTGGCGGGGTATGCTAAAGAGAGAGAGATACCAAAACCGCTTGAAGACAAAGAGAGAGTGATTAATACTTGCATAGCATTCCAAGACCCAAGAGGTCCCTCAAATAGAGTTACAAAGGACATAAATGTAGATAAATCCAACACTTGGACTTACATAAAAATGAGACATAAATTATGATCAATAACAAAACATAATGAAAGACAACATAAAAGCCCGCTGACTCGATTAAAAAAAGCATAATAACTGGGCGCAGAGCCCATAACATGTATCTAGTAGTATCTGAAAGTATTTGTGAGTATCCGATTTTTTAATATCTAAACTTAAAAGAAAAAGTTTTAGAGAGCTTCCAAGAGTTTCCCGAATCCGAAACGTTTCAGATACGATACCTAAAGCCGTTGTAAATATCTGAGCTCCATAGGTGGCAAGGAAATGGAGAGGGTGGGGGGGGGGGGGGGAAGGTCAGCCAAGGTTATGGGGGAGGTTGTAACTCTACCGTTGCTCTTAGTTATATTATCCTTCACACCAAGGCTTCGACACCGGGTGACCAAAAGAAAGGATTTCACTCTCAAGCTTTCTATCCTTCTGAATGAAACTCTTTAATCCTATTTATAGAGTTTGTAGTTGTCATGGACGGTCATGGTCTTCCGATCATGATGATTTCCCAAATACAATTAAGAAAATAAAAGATATGGAACGTCAATCCGCACAAAATGATTGCCTTTGATACTCATCAAATTGAGATTAGGGCGATAAATAAAACACAAATTTCAAGTTATGTTAAAACACGAGTGCTTCAATTAAATCCTAAGCAAAGAAATTATTCAAGTAGAATGAATCAAGGGTAAATACATACAATCGAACATCTATAGCTGATGGCGTAGGGGCCGCAGGACATATGCTCAATTTTCAGGGCCTGAATTAGGGGAAAAGAGGAGGGGAACTATGATGTGGGTGGAGGAGGTTGTGGCTGCGGTAGAAGTTATGCTTGGAGGAATAGTGGTGCAGTCGGATTGCGGGAAAGGGAAATCTGGGGTGCTGGTGTTACGAAGCTACTCGAAGATCTAGAGAGAAATGAAAACTAGAGGAAGAAGAAGACGGCTAGGGTTTGAAAGAGAAAAGAAATACCTGATAATAGATTGCATGTCTCCAAAAGAGGGGGGGTTGGGTATTTATATGAGCCCAACCCCCTAGGGGCCGGCCGGCCCCTATTGGGGCTGAACTCGTGCGGTTCAGCCCACTTCTTCTTATTTATCAGTTGCGGGCTGAACCGGATGGTTCAGCCCGGTCTTTTCCCGGCGCTTCTTTTGGTCTTCTGGCGTACTGGAACCCTCAGAACCATAGATCGTCCGGGGGCATAACATTCCCCTCCCCATCAAGAGGCAGCTTGTCCTCAAGCTGAAAGTCGGGAAAGAGCTCCCGGAACTCCAGTAAGTCCACCCAAGTGAATGTTACGAAACGGCCCATAGTATCGGGGAGCTAATTTCTGTTTGGCCCGGCGAGCTACGAAAAGTTGTCTGTACGGTTGGAGACGGAGGAAGACCTCATCCCCCACCTGAAATTCCCGCTCAGTCCTATGCTTGTCGGCCTGCACCTTCATCCTGTCTTGGGCTGCATGGAGATTAGCCCGAAGGAGAGCCAAGGTCTGATCCCGGTCCCGTAATGCCCGATCCACTGCAGGAAGAGCTGTGCTGCCCGGCTCATAGGAACACAGAGATGGTGGCGGCCTCCCGTAGACAATCACAAAAGGCGTGATCTTACTAGCTGTGTGGTACGAGGTATTGTAGCAATACTCCGCCCAGTGTAGCCACCGTGTCCACGAGCGGGGCCCATCCATAACAAAGCAGCGAAGGTATGTCTCCACCCCCCTATTTAGGACCTCCGTCTGACCATCGGTCTGCGGGTGGTTCGCGGTGCTCATGTGTAATCGGGTGCCCTGCAACCGAAAAAGTTCCTGCCAAAAGTTGCTGATGAAAACCGGGTCACGGTCGGAGATGATCGAACGAGGAAGGCCGTGTAGGCGAACCACCTCACGGGCAAAGAGCTCGGCAACTGTCTCCGCAGAGTATGGATGGCTGAGAGCTAGAAAATGACCATACTTGAACAGCTTGTCAACGATAACCAAGATCACCGACTTGCCTTGCGACGGGGCAAGCCGTCAATGAAATCCATCGAAACCGTCTCCCAAACCTGCTGAGGAATCTCTAAGGGGGTGAGCAGCCCTGCTGGAGATGTTGTCTTATACTTCTGACGCTGGCAGACCTCGCACTGTTGCACGAAGCGATGGACGTCCTTGCGCAATCCATTCCAAAAGACATTGGCCCGGAACCGCTGAAGAGTACGAAGCACGACGACATGGCCGCCGGACGGAGACGAGTGGAACTCATGTAACATGACGTCCTTTCAAGTGGACGATGCCAGAATGACCACCCTCCCGTGGTAGTACAAATGACCCCCAATCAGCTGGTAACCCGGAGGAGTAGGTTGGCCTTGCAGCAAGGCCTCGACAATGTGCTGGAGCTCCGGGTCCGAGGCGACGTCCCGCTGAATATCATCTAGAGACTCAATCAGCGGTCCAGAAATGTGGAGGATGGTGCTCTCCGGAAGGCGGGACAAGGAATCTGCCACCAAATTCTCCTTGCCCTGCTTGTACACAATCTCATAATCATACCCCAACAGCTTGGTCAGCCACTTCTGTTGGAGAGGGGACGCCAGCCGCTGATCCAAGAAGTGTTTCAGACTCTGGTGATCGGTGCGAACCTTAAAGTGATGGCCCAGTAGGTACGGGCGCCATAGAGTCACAGCATGTAAGATCGCAACATCTCCTTCTCATACATGGAGAGGCCTAACGTCCGAGGAGCCAGGGCCTTGCTGAAGTAAGCCAGCGGCCGCCCTTCCTGCATCAACACCGCCCCTATGCCGACTCCTGAGGCATCTGTCTCCAACACGAACTCCTTGCTGAAATCCGGTAGGGCAAGCACCGGTGTGGTCGTCATAGCCTCGTTGAGAGCGGAGAAGGCCTGCTCTGCTTCATCATGCCAAGTGAAAGATTCCTTGTGGAGGAGTTGGGTAAGCAGTCGTGCCAGTTTGCCATAATCTTTCACGAATCTGCGATAGTACCCAGTAAGACCCAGGAAGCCACGTAACGCTCGCACCGTAGTCGGTCGTGGCCACGAAACCATGCTCTCGATCTTCTTCGGATCCGCTCTAACCCCGTGAGCCAAAACCAGATGGCCCAAGTACTCCACCTCGGCCTGCCCAAAAGAACACTTCGATAGCTTAGCGTAGAACTGATGCTGTCGAAGGATGGTGAGGACCTGTGCCACGTGCTCGAGATGCTCTGCCCAACTGCGGCTGTATATCAAGATGTCATCAAAGAAAATGAGTACTGATCGTCGCATGAGCGGCCGAAATGTCTCGTTCATCACTGCCTAGAAGGTCGAGGGGGCATTGGAGAGCCCAAAGGGCATCACCAAGAACTCGTAGTGCCCATCATGCGTGCGAAACGCCGTCTTGTGGATGTCTTCAGTCTTCATCCGTATCTGGTGATAGCCGGACCGCAGGTCCAGCTTGGTGAATAAGCTCGCCCCGTGGAGCTCGTCCAACAGCTCCTCGATCATAGGAATCAGGAACTTGTCCTTGATCGTCGAGTCATTCAGGTTGCGGTAGTCCACGCAGAAATGCCACGACCCATCTTTCTTCTTCACCAAGATAATAGGTGAGGAGAAGGCACTGGTACTAGGCAGTATGATGCCAATCGTCAGCATCTCTCTCACGCTCCTCTCAATCTCCGCCTTCTGAATGTATGGGTAACGGTAGGGCCTGACGTTTGGGGGTGCAACCCCCTCCTTCAACCGAATGCCATGTTCCCTGAACCTGGGCGGGGGAAGGCCCCGGGGTTCCTGGAACACATCATCGTACTGGGACAGAAGTGCCTGAATCTCCTCTGGAATGATTGGAGGATCTTGGACCAACGTCTCCACTCCCACCACCATGGTCATAGGAGAGCCTTGTTCCTCCAACCGCTGCAAGCTCCGCAAAGAAATCTCCTTCAAGGGAGAAGATCGGATACCCTGTAGGCAGTAGTCCTTCCCCTGCTGGGTGAACTCCATAATCAGTCGCCCCCAGTCGGTGGTCACACGTTGTAACTGTCGCAACCACTGGACCCCAAATACCATGTTAGATCCTCTGATCGGAAGTAAGTACAAATCTGTGTGGCCCACATAACCCTGCACACGGATTTCCACCCCTCTCAGCACCCCTTCGCACTTCAACTTGCTTCCATCCGCTATCATGACCTGGAATGCTGCCTCCCTGTCGATCGCCTGTCCCACCTTCAGAGCCACGGCTGGGTTGATAAAGTTGTGGGTGCTCCCGCTATCAACAAGTATGGTCACCCGCTCTTGGACCACCCGTCCCGTGAAACGGAGTGTCACCGGGGCCGTACACCCCTCCATAGCCTGCAAGGAGACCCCAAACTCGGCCAGATCGAGCCCCTCGGTGTCGAGATCCTCCAGAGGGATCTCCTCCTCGTCCTCCTCCCTCAGCATAAACACCTGGACCTTCTGGCAAGCGTGACCACGGGTGTATTTCTCGTCACAATTAAAACGCAACCCCTTCTCCCTCCGGGCCTGCATCTCTGGCCATGTCAGCTTAGTCCCTGTGGGCCGTATGGTGGGAGGTGGGTCTCTCCGTCCCGCTGTCGGAGCCGCGGGTGGCTTGGTCGCCGGCCTACTCCGCTGCCTGTTGAAGCGCTCCTCCTGTATCCGTGCGATGCTAATGGCGTGGCTCAGACTGCGTGGTAAGTACGCATGGACCTCGTCACTCAGTGGTCCTTCAGCCCAGAGATGAAACAACTCATCATAGTTTGCTCTCCCCAAGAGACCCGGTTCGCCAACCTTTCAAACTCCGTCCGATACTCCGTGACTGTGCCGCTTTGACGAAATTTTTGAAGACTGGCCTCCACGTCCTCGTACTCCAAAGGCCCGAATCTAGCCGAGAAAACTTCTATGAACTCGGCCCAAGGGGCATATGTGCGTCCCCGCAGAAACCATTTCGTCCACTGGTACGCGTCCTCCTCCAGATGGAAGGCCGCCAACTGTACCCACTGAGCCTCGGGAATCTCCTGATATCTGAAGAACAGCTCGACCTTTTGGATCCACTCGAGCGCGTCGCCTCCTCGGAACTTTGGAAAGTTCATTCGGGCCAGCTTGGGTTACATGTACGGACGCTGAAATGCCCCGCCAAAGCCGCCTCCCTGTTGGCCCATCGGCCCTGGTTGCTCGTGATCCCCTTGATGCCCTCCATGATTCCACCCTTGAGGCCTCATTGGCCTCATATTTGCAATTCCATACCCCAAGTTAGGAGCGATCGCTGGTTGAGGAGGAAAAACTCCCGCTGCGTTCCCGATTTGAGGAGGAAAAACTCCCGTTGCGCCCTCGAGCGGGACAACATTTGCCCCGGTTGGGCGAAACAGCCCAAATCCTTGGTGTTGCGGCCTCCACGGCTGCCCTGGTTGCTGCCCGGGCCCAAACGGGACAGTTGGCCCTTGCCCGGTGCCCCCTCCATGCCGCAGCAGCCCTCCCGGTCCTTGTGGAGGCTGTTCGAACCCCCAGGAAGCAGCCGCTCCTCCGCCGAACCCCCAGGAAGCATTCCCGGCCTCCGCCGCCCTGCTGGAGCCCGTCCGGAGTGGCTCCGGACCTTCCCGGCACCCTGGGTGGCCGCCGACTAGACCCCACGCCTCCGGAGGTCCGCTCGGCATGCCGCTCGCCCGGAAAGGAGGTCCGGTCCCTCTTGCTGCCTCCGGAATCTCTACCGTGCCCGATCCCGCTCCGGAACCCCTCGCCTGGACTCCCGTGTTGTTCCCCGCTCCGTTGCTCCCTCCTCTAGGGGTGTTTGATGTCTCGGCGTCGGAACCATCGTTGTTTACCGCCTTCCCTTTCAGATTTTGTAAGAGGAGGGATTTCAACTCCTCCATCCTCGTCTCGATGCGCTCTTCCAGATTTTGTTGTGAGTTCTTCACGCTTTCCTCGAATGCCGCCACTGAATCCGTCAAGGCGGCATAATTCTCCTCGATGGCGGCCAAGCGCGGCGTTTCCGCCTCCGTACGTGTCACCATGGTCGCAGGAAGGATTCTCTGATACCAAATGTTACGAAGCTACTCGAAGATCTAGAGAGAAATGAAAACTAGAGGAAGAAGAAGACGGCTAGGATTTGAAAGAGAAAAGAAATACCTGATAATAGATTGCATGTCTCCGAAAGAGGGGGGGTTGGGTATTTATATGAACCCAACCCCCTAGGGGCCGGCCGGCCCCCATTGGTGCTGAACCCGTGCGGCTCAGCCCCCTTCTTCTTATTTATCAGTTGCAGGCTGAACCGGATGGTTCAGCCCGGTCTTTTCCGGCGCTTCTTTTGGTCTTCTGGCGTACTGGAACCCTCAGAACCGTAGATCGTCCGGGGGCATAACAGCTGGATCCATCTACTGAGGCTGGATGGATTGGGAAAGGGGAATATAGGCTCCAGGAAGTGGGAATTTGAAGGATTGAGTTGTCAGTTTACCGGAGAAGAGTGGAGGTGATGTTGCTTAGTTATTAAAGGCGCAAGGCGCATCAAGGCGCAAAGGGGTCTTGGAGCCTAGGCACAAGGCTCAAGGCGCAGGCGCGCGCCTGACGAAGGCAAGATGCAACCACATTCATTTTAAATAATCAGCATCAAGCATCACTTCATCTTCTTAATCAGATTCTTCATATATTCTACTCATTAATTATTCATTACTATCATTTATATCTATTAAAAAATAGAATCAAAGTGGTCACTTGCATCATATCGAAGTCTCAACGCTTGATTATGTTTCACAAAAACTAAACCATGCAAAAATTATTGAGTTCATACATTATTTCTTTCAATATTTTGAAAAAGAAAAGTTTAGAATAGAAATCGCACCCAAACGCGCCTTTTATGCCCAAAAGTGCAAAAATGCGCACGAAAGCGCAAAA
>JAWHQI010002287.1:30000-40161 GCA_033032865.1 Dactylorhiza incarnata | reverse complement strand
ACATATATACATATGTTTGCCCAGAAAGCCCGCGACCTCCTCTCATGGCACTTTTTCCCGATCTCAGCGGTCTCCGTTTGTGAGACCGCCCGGATCGCCAGCTGCCTTCTCAACCAAGAGTTTCTAAGAGTCAAGCGGTCAGAGCAGTGCGAGACCGCCAGATTGAGCGGTCTACTTGTTTTTCTTATTTTTGTTATCTGCACCCCTTCTCCCTGCCCTGGCTCTCCTGTATCCCGGGCAGCCCGTAGTTTTTAGTTCTGCCCGTTTGGGCAGCCCCCTCGTCTATAAATAGAGGGGTAGGGGTACCAGGAAAAGGACTTTTGGCTCCGGGGCTCCAGCTTGCAACCTGTGTAAGCGGTCTCATTTTTTCGTGATCGCCTTTTTGTGATCGTTTTCCTTTTGTCTCAGCATCTTCTGTCTCAGTAACCTACACTTCGCAGTTTTCTCCCACCCCCTTTAGTGTGAATTTTGGAGGTACCATTTTTGGCACCAACAGAACGAACACGCGACCTTCAGATTCGAAGTGTTAGGTGAACTTCAGACTTTCAAGATGGCTGATCGCCGTAGAGGTCGTCCTTTGCGGTCTCCCGGTGTTCCCCCTTCCGATCACAATCCGTTAGAAGCGATGGAGCGCCGCTTCGAGCTTCGCGTTGAGCAGGCTCTCCGCGAGGCCGCCCGAGCCAGGCAGGACGCTGCCGCTGTTCAGCAAGAGATCGCGCGGTCTCAGCAAGAGGCCGCTCGAGATCGGCAGGAAGTTGTTCGGACTCAGCAGGAGTCCGCGAAGCAGATCGAGGCCATGAACCAAGTTCTGGCCGCGATCTCCCAGAAGATCCTTCCTCAATCCCCTCAGGTCGCGACCCCTGACCGCATGGCAAGCGGTCACCCTAGCGATCATCCCGTTTTTCAGCCCGCAGCTCCTCAGCGATCTCAGCATGAGGAGTTCGCCGCCCGTCGTAATTCTTTTCGAGCCGCAGCCCAGGGGCCTCCGGCTCAGGCTTTGAATTTTGAAGAAGGGTTTGCTTACCCTCAAGATCCTCCAGCTCCTTTTCTTCCTCCAGGACCTTCTGTGTTTGGGGAGCCTTCCCCCTTTACTGATGAGATTCGTCGGGATCCAATTCCTCATGGATTCAGAGAACCCCGTCTTCCTGTATATACAGGAGAGACCGACCCGATGTGTCATCTCCAAGCTTTCGAATCTGCCGTTGCCCTCAGGACCATTTCAGATGGAGTGAGGTGCAAGCTGATGGTTACCTCCTTCGATGGGTCAGCCATGGAATGGTTCTACAAGCTGCCAAGTCAATCTATCCCAAGCTTTGCCGCCTTGAGGCAAGAGCTCCTCCTGAGGTTCGCCACCGCAAAGAAAAGGAAGAGTGGTCCTGCGACCCTCTTCAAAATTAAGCAAGGAGACAACGAGACTGCAGCGCATTTCGTTGATCGCTTTCAGAAGGAGATCTTGGGAGTCAGAGACATGGATCCCGAGCTCTATATGGTGGCTTTGATCAGCGGCCTGCAGGAGGGTCCTCTGAAGTTCAAAGTCACAACCAAGGAACCTAGCTCCTATCAGGAGCTGATCAGCATTGCCAATCGCTACATAGAAGGGGAGATCAACAATCCCCACCTATGTTAGCAATCTGACTAACAGAGCCACTCAGAAAGGCTCTGCAGGATTCTATCCTGCGGCATCTTCCTCGAAACCTCGGCAAGAGCTTCCACCTCCGGCCCCGAGAGGTAAGAATTACCGAAACAACCGCTTCAATCGAGGTAATCAATCTTTCCCACCTCAAAATTCATTTCTTCAAACTCCCGCTACTCCTGCTCCGCAAGTCACCCCCATCCACCAGATCCAGTATGCTCAACCTCCTATTCTACCCGTTCCTTCATTTTACAATGAATCCCAAGAGTCCTTCACAGACTTTGGTGTTCCCATGAATGAAGTGCTTCAAATCCTTCAGAAGCAGCCCTTTTTTAAGAGGCCAGCTCCGCTGAATTCTGATCCGAAAACCAGAAACCCTACTCTCTACTGTGAGTATCATAGAGATAGGGGTCATTTGACAGAGGATTGCAGAGCTCTCCGCCTATTTTTAGAGAAACTATTAAAGGAGGGAAAGCTCCGCGATCTCATTCAAAAGAATGATTCTGCCAAAGCTTCAACCTCCAAGGCCAAGGAGGTAGCAGAAGTTCACTGGGAGTGCGAGGAAGTAGATGATGTTGGTCATCTGGGCAACATCGGTTTTCCCAACGAGTGCGTGGACGCTAATGATGAAGGTGCCTTGGGCAACCTATTCTGCATCCATGGGGGTGCAGGGCCGGAGTCCTCGAGAAAAGCAAGTCTGAAGAGGGTTTACCAGTCAGAGGTTGCTGCTACCTCTTCGGCTCCGGTTCGAGGGACGGTCACTTTTGGAGATGAAGATCTTCCTCAGACCGCGAATCCCTTTGATGATGCAGTCGTCATCAAAGCTGTAATCGAAAATTATACGGTGGAAAAAATTCTAATAGATACAGGAAGTTCAGTTAATGTGCTCTTCAAACCCGCCTTCGAGGCGTTGAAGACAGGTAAAACTCTCCTTTCAACTGAAGGCCCCCTCTATGGTTTTTCAGGAGAAAAGAAAGAAGTGGAAGGACTCGTCACCCTTTCTGTGGTTCTGGGAGGGATAGTGAAGTTGGTCAAATTCATAGTCGTTGACGCTCCCAGTAGCTACAACGCCATCTTTGGAAGACCCTTCCTAAATGCCTATCAAGCCATCGTCTCTACCTACCATCAAGCGGTGAAGTTCGCCTTGAATGGCAAACAACACCGAATCAGGAGCGACCCAAGGAAGGCCAGGGAATGCTATGTGAAAACGGTCAACATGATCGTATCCTCTCCTCAAGAAATCATGATGGCTGAATTAATCGAAACTCCTGAACAAGTTCCAGTTGCAGAAGAAATTGAGGAGGATGCAAGAGATGGAGTTCGTTTGGAACCCGCCCAAGCAACCCAGAAGGTCCAAATCAGCGAGGAAGATGAGGGCAAGGGTCTCTCCATTAACGCTGAATTATCTGAAGCTGACAAGGGTCAGCTCATTTCTTGTCTTCTGCAAAATTTAGATATCTTCGCTTGGTCGGCAGACGACATGCCTGGAGTGAGTCCAGATGTTGCTTGCCATCACCTCAACATCAGCCCAAATGTCATCCCAATCCAGCAGAGGAAGAGGACTGTTGCAACCACTCTGGCTCAACCTATCCGTGAGGAAGTGGAGAAGCTCCTGAAGGCGAAGTTCATCCAACCGATCCAATATCCTGAGTGGGTGTCAAACGTTGTAATGGTAACAAAGCCAGGTGGAAAGTGGAGGATGTGTGTCGACTTTACTAAACTCAATAAAGCTTGCCCCAAGGATTGCTATCCCTTGCCTCAGATAGATTCTTTAGTGGATTCTGCGGTAGGTTATTCTTTTATGAGTTTTTTAGATGCTTTTTCAGGTTATCACCAAATCAGGATGCATAAACCCGATATACCGCACACTTCGTTTATCACAAATGATGGTTGTTTCTGTTATCTCGTGATGCCTTTTGGGTTGAAAAATGCTGGAGCAACTTACCAAAAAATGATGGATACAGTTTTCAAAAATCAGAAGGCAAGAAACCTTGAGGTATATGTCGATGACCTCTTGGTGAAAAGCAAATCTTTCTCCTCTCATCTCAAAGATCTCTCTGAAACTTTTGCAACCCTACGAGCCTTCAATATGAGGTTGAATCCATTGAAGTGTGTTTTCGGAGCAAACAGAGGTAAATTTTTGGGTCACCTCCTCACCCCAGAAGGGCTAGAACCAAATCCAGACAAGGTAAAAGCTATCTTGGAAATGCCACCTCCCAGAACCCCAAAAGAAGTTCAACAGTTGGGAGGGAGAATGGCAGGCTTGAGTCGATTCATCTCCCGGTCAGGGGATAAAAGTGCACCGTTTTTTAAGACTCTCCGGGGAGGAGCCAGGTTCGAATGGACTCAAGAGTGTGATAATGCTTTCAATCAGCTTAAAAAGCAGTTGACTTCAATTCCTCTACTCCAAAGTCCGCGAGGAGGGGAAGATCTTTTTCTTTATTTGGGAGTTGGCATCGATGCTATAAGCTCTGTTTTGGTCCGAGAGGAGAAAAAGAAACAATTTCCAGTTTACTATGTAAGTCGAATTCTGAAGAGTGCGGAGACTCGCTACCCGATCCTAGAGAAGCTAGCTTTGATGCTTGTAATTTCAGCAAGAAGATTAAGACCGTATTTCCAAGCTCATTCGATTTTAGTCGTCACTGATCTTCCATTGAAGGGTGTCTTGGAGAAGCCGGAGCATTCAGGCAGATTGGCAAAGTGGGCAATTGAGCTCAGTGAGTTTGACATATCTTATGTTCCAAGAATCGCAATCAAAGCTCAAGTCTTAGCAGACTTCATGGTGGATGCTAAAGAAGTTGAATCGCAGAAGGGGGTCGGAGTACCCCTTGCCTGGAAAATCTTCGTGGATGGAGCCTCAGGGAAAAATTCTTCCGGGGCAGGAGTTATCTTAATCAACCCAAATGGAGTAAGGCTGAATCAAGCACTGAAGTTCTATTTTCAAGTGACAAACAATCAAGCGGAATATGAGGCTTTGCTAGCCGGTCTCAAGTTTGCCAGAGAACTGGGGATTGATGATGTCGAAGTTTTCACAGATTCTTTGGTAATGGCTTCTCAAGTAAATGGGACTTTCGAGACTAAAGATAGTATCTTGAAGCAGTATTTGACTCTGGTAAAAATTGAGGTTGGGAAGTTCAAAAGCTTCACTATCAATCATATCCCAAGGGGTGAGAACGTGGAAGCAGATGAGTTGGCAAAATTTGGGCTTCTTTCAGGGGGAACAACTTCGGAGTTGTTTCGCCCGGCAATTGAGGAAGGAGAGGTCATGGAGATTGATCAACATCCGTCTTGGATGGATCCGTTTGTTCTATATCTTTCAACTGGAGAGCTCCATTCATCAATAAAGGATAGGAAAAGGTTTAAACGGAAAGCGGCTAACTATTATCTTGTTGCAGGAGTGCTTTATAGGAGAACTTTCCTTTCACCACTAGCACGGTGTGTTTCGGAGGAGGAGATTCCAACGGTCCTTCAGGAGGTCCATTCTGGAGAATGTGGAAGTCACTCTGGAGCCAGGACATTGGAAAAAAGAATTCTGAGGCAAGGCTACTTTTGGCCCCAGATGAGGAAGGATGCGGAGAAATTTGCTAAGAAATGTGTAAAATGCCAGAAGTTTGCTCCTCTCCAAAATCAGCCGGCTCAACAGCTTAAGTCAATAGCAACTCCATGGCCATTTGCAGTTTGGGGAATGGATTTGATTGGGCCTTTTCCTATGGCAAGCGGGCAACGTCGATATATAATAGTTATGATCGACTACTTCAGCAAGTGGACAGAAGCAAAGGCATTGGCCAAAATTACCACTCAAGCCGTGAAAAACTTTATTTGGGGAGAGATAGTATGTCGACACGGGATTCCAATGGCAATCATCACGGATAATGGTTCTCAATTCAACAATTCAACTCTTATTAGTTTCTGCAAGCAAATTGGCATTGAGCTACGTTTCGCTTCCGTACACCATCCTAGAAGCAATGGGCAGGTAGAGGCCGCCAACAAACTCATCATAAATCTCTTGAAAAAGAAGGTAGAAAACGTTAGGGGCAACTGGGCAGAACAACTACCTTCCGTCTTATGGGCCTTGAGAACAACTCCGAGTTCTGCTACTGGGGAAACTCCGTTCAAATTATCACACGGTTCCGAAGCCCTTATTCCGGTAGAATTTGAAGTGAAAAGCCCAAGAGTATTATTGGCACAACAAAATCAAATCGAGTGGATGGAAGGAAATGATGAAGAGTTAAAATGCAGCCTTGATTTAATTGAGGGATTAAGAGACACTGCAATCATCAGACAGGAAGAGGTGAAAAGAAGAATGGCAAGGTTGTTCAATAAAAATGTAAGAACCAAAGAATTCGCTGTTGGAGATCTAGTCTTGAAGAAAGTAGATACAGCGGCAAGAGCTGGTTCAGTTGGAAAGCTTAATCCAAATTGGGCAGGGCCGTTCGTGGTAAAGAATGTGCTTAAAAATGGTGCTTACCATCTCCAAACTTATGAAGGGGAAGAGTTGCCTCATTCCTGGAGCGGAGATGATCTTAAGCTTTTCTTCTCTTAAAATGTTCGTATCTAATTCACTCATTCTTTGTTCCTAACTCTTTTCTTTTCCTAAATATCACGCAGGTATCACCAAAGCATTCACAATATAAGTAATGGATGACAAGTCTTAAAAATAAGTTGATTTTTGAAGAGCCAAAAAACCTGTCAAATGAGATATCGACGGATCCTACTATCTTCCCCCTTGACTTGTTAGCTCGACGTGTAATTCTGCCAGGACCACAGATGTCGGGGAGATTTCGAATCTGTGTAGCAGTAGCTCGCCAAGCTCGAGCGGTGGAAGTTTAGGATATCGGGTCCTTGCTGACATCTGGCACACCTAAGCGTTTCAAGGAGGTCTAGGTGGCTGGCTCAGCTCTGTCATGCATCGAAAAGGACATTGTTACAATCTTAATGATCTTTCAGGGAAAGCAATGTCGGTGTAGCCTCCGCGGCATGACCACACCTGCCCTACCGATCATTTCGATTTGTAACTCTCGAATACTCGTTGAAGCGTGGTTAGGTAAGGGGCGGCAAGAAACATCTATGACCGTCACCTGAACCTTGGATTGGCAAATTTGCAACAAACTCAGCAATCCTTTAAGAAAAGAAGTATCGGTATAGCCTCCGCGGCATGACCACACCATCCCTTTGGGTCATTTTCAAGATCCATTCCTCTATTTTTATCATAGAGGACTTATTCATTCCTTTGTATTGGGATCGGGCGGTCAGCAGTTTATGAGACCGCATGTTCTTCTATCTTCAAAGGGTGATGTCATTTATAAATCGCCGGGCATGACTTTTTCAGGGTAATTGAGGCCGCTATTCAGAAAGCTCTCGTGACAACTTGACAGAGCTCGACCCGGTCTCAATAAGATCAAGATTCTAGTATTCTCGTTATCCTAGTATTCCCTGTTTCCCATCGAGTTGGGTTTCCTTCAAAAAAGGCCGGTCTGGATATAGTGTGATCGCTGATCTGGAGATTTATGAAGCTCTTTTTATAATCTTGGTTATCAAGGGGCCATCAAATGGATTTCCTGTCGTTTGAGCGCCGATCACTCTGAGTCTAATATATTCAAATCATCTTCTTGTAGTTTCCTCATATTGCGATCTATTGATCTGGTTATCTCGAGGTCGCAGAGTAGCTCCTGTTTATGCAGAATAGTTTCTCTTAAAGTCTTTGGTGTTTTTTTTCCAAGAGATCGCTACTTGGAGTTTTTTAATGATAAAAATAAAAAAAAATTATGATAAACTCAAGGCATTGAGATCGAATGCCGATTTTAAATTCAGAAGAACAAATAAATATATGCATCAAGAACAAACTTATTCATCTAGGCAAAATCCAACAGATCAAATTTTTATATATATTCTGGAATGTCAATTACAACAAGACCGCTCGGTCTCCAAAAAGGAAAAAGGGATTATAATTCACTCTCTCTTTGATCTTTTGGAAGACCGCTCGCTTGAAGAAGAAGAATCGGTTTCTGCAGAAGGTTCTTCTAGACTATTCCCAGGAATTCTAGATCCAGAGCTCGAGCTCGAACTGGAATCTAGACCAAGGGTATAGCGGCTTCCGCTCTCTTCGTCTTCAATCACTACATTTTTCTCTTGACCTGCGGTCTCATCAGCAGCATCAGCAGATCCTTCAGCAGCATCTGCGGTCTCTTCAGCGGTCATAGATTGTTCTTCAATTCTTTGCGCCGCGTCAGGGAAGAGATCGGCAAATGTGACGTCCTTGTACTCTTCAGTAAAACCACCGCGGTTACGAACCTCATCCAGCACCTGGTCGGCGGTCTCTTTTATATGGTGCATCAAAGCCCTCTGGAAAGCAGGATTCTCAGGGTCGTAAGCCGTTTTTTCAGATTGCTGCAAAAGAGATATATGTTAGACCGCACGATCACAGGTAACACATTCATGAAACATAAGAAAAATTCTCACTCTTCTTTCTTCTTGCAAGGCAGTTATTTCGTCCAGAGCGCTGCAAAGAGACCGCCCCATATGATGATTCAAGATTGTACTTCTAGCAGTCACTTGAGCGCAAAGGTCGGGAAGCGCATCGGTCTCAATATTTAATATCTCATTTGTGTTCTTTCTCCCGTACAAAGCCGAAGTGACCGCGTATGCGTGACGAGTCACCTTCCCGCTCCACGAGGGTAAATCAGTGGACACCTTCACAGAATTTCCTGAGGCCGCCCATCTGAGGAGAGGCTTTCCTTTGATATCCTTCATTTTTCTTTTAAAACCCACCAAGGGAAAAACTTGCTCGGCGGTCTCAGAAGTTACGCCGAACACGTCGGCCTCACGCTTCAGCCTCCTCTCCCTCTGAGTAAGAACTTCTGCCGCTGGGGAGATAGGGTCAAGCGCAGGGACCGCAAAGCTCGCTAAAAAGTAATTATTCGAGACCGCAAAGACATAAAAAGAAATTATTCGAGACCGCAAGAAAAGTAATTATTCGAGACCGCAAAGACATAAAAAGAAATTATTCGAAACCGCAAGAAAAGACTCACTTTCAGCAGGGGCGATCTCAGCGATCTCAGGCCAGATCGCTAGATAATAAACAAGATCGATCCTTTTACCCGCCAAAAAGGCCAGAATCTTCAGCTCTTCCTCTGAGACCGCCTTTATTTTCTTAAAAATGCTGTCAGGTCGCGGAGAGGGTGAGCTCCTGAGACCGCCAAGGTCACCTTCAAAAACAAGGAATCTTTCTGTCCAGAAAGAAATTTTATTAGGAAGGTTCAGAATCTTAATTCCATCTGCTGAAAAATACATCAATCCTTTAAATTCTTCTTTCTTTCTGCCTTCTTTCAAAATCTTTGCGGTGAAGGTTGCACGGAACAAATTCATTGTGAATTTCACTCTTTCCGATCTCAAATAATTGATGAAGACGTTAACCAGACCGATGGAGTTCGGAGCCAGCTGAGCGAGCACGAAGCCATAATATTCCAAAATCTCTAACCACTCCCAGGGGAGTGGAATCCTCAGCCCATTGTCAAAGTGATCGATGGGAATGATAAACTTTTTCTCCTCGACAAAGTTTAGCCTTTCTTGCTCAGTTGGCGGTCTCACAACCACCTGAGTTTGGATCATATATTTCTTTATAAATTCAATATACTCATCCTTTGATAAACGTCCTTGTTTGTGATCGGCGTTCAGGAAGATAGTAGCAGAAGAAGCACGAGCGGACACCATATTTAGTAATCGCTGAGACCGGAGCTTGTAGCGCAATCAAGAAGGCATAAAATGAATGTTATGGAGGTAGCTATTTATAGAAGACGAAGGGTCATTTCGTAATCATTACCTCTTGCAGATCGCCCAGAAGAAAAAGGTTCAGACCGCTCGACCTGTGCAAAGTCACGCAAAAGCATGCTATGACTGGCGATCTCAATCAAATAAAACGCAACAGCAATACAGGCAGTCCAAGCATAAAGACCAAGATTATATGAATCAAAGACCGCACAAAGCATAAAATAAAAAGGTCACAAAAACAGATGGAACATTAATAGTAAAAATATTACAAGGCAAAATGTTTAGAATTCAGAGACCGCTCGGTCTCAAAACAAATAATCATCTCCTAGAAGGCCTATTTCTTCCTACATGAGCAGCGACATCTTGCATATCATTCACTGCGGCCATAACTGACACCAAACTGTGATTGGCCAGCATCGCAGACCGGTGGATCTTCGACATCTCCTTGTCCACCTGCTCCATAGGAATCAGCACAATCTCAGGTTGCGGTCTCTCCGATGGATGATCGCCAGAGGTACCCGGTCGCATCATTATCTTTCCGTGGCCGCTCCTCAGCCTCTCATTTTCCGCAGACAGCGCCGCAGCTTTTCCTTTATAGTACTCAGTCTCTTTTTCGGCTTTCTTAAGAGCTCGAGCGATCTCTTCAACTCTCAGATCGCATTCTTCACGAATCCTCTTCTCATTAGTACGCAGTTTTTCTTCAAGACCGCGAATCTGATCGTTCTGAGTTCGCTCTCTCATCAACATAGAGCGAACATCCT
>JAWHQI010002287.1:0-17500 GCA_033032865.1 Dactylorhiza incarnata | reverse complement strand
ATAGACATCCTATATGACATTTTTAGGAAAAGTGTTCAACATGAAAGTTGTAGATCTCGTCGAGATCTACAACTTTGATGTTGAACACTTTTCCTAAAAATGTCATATAGGACGTCTATTTTCAAAAGGCGCGTGTTCTGCGTATATTACCTAAACTATGCGATACGCAATTGTTCTGCCCGGTGCCACGCCTTCAGAAAATAGACATCCTATATGACATTTTTAGGAAAAGTGTTCAACATAAAAGTTGTAGATCTCGTCGCGATCTACAACTTTCATGTTGAACACTTTTCCTAAAAATGTCATATAGGACGTCTATTTTCAAAAGGCGCGTGTTCTGCGTATATTACCTAAACTATGCGATTCGCAATTGTTCTGCCCGGTGCCGCGCCTTCAGAAAATAGACATCCTATATGACATTTTTAGGAAAAGTGTTCAACATGAAATTTGTAGATCTCGTCGAGATCTACAACTTTGATGTTGAACACTTTTCCTAAAAATGTCATATAGGACGTCTATTTTCAAAAGACGTGTGTTTTGCGTATATTACCTAAACTATGCGATTCGCAATTGTTCTGCCCGGTGCCGCGCCTTCAAAAAATAGACATCTTATATGACATTTTTAGGAAAAGTGTTCAACATGAAAGTTGTAGATCTCGTCGAGATCTACAACTTTGATGTTGAACACTTTTCCTAAAAATGTAATATAGGACGTCTATTTTCAAAAGGCGCGTGTACTGCGTATATTACCTAAACTATGCGATTCGCAATTGTTCTGCCCGGTGCCGCGCCTTCAGAAAATAGGTATCTTATATGACATTTTAAGGAAAAGTGATCAACATGAAAGTTGTAGATCTCGTCGAGATCTACAACTTTGATGTTAAGCACTTTTCCTAAAAATGTCATATATGACGTCTATTTTCAAAAGGCGCGTGATCTGCGTATATTACCTAAACTATGCGATTCGCAATTGTTCTGCCCGGTGCCGCGCCTTTAGAAAATAGACATCCTATATGACATTTTTAGGAAAAGTGTTCAACATGAAAGTTGTAGATCTCGTCGAGATCTACAATTTTGATGTTGAACACTTTTCCTAAAAATGTCATATAGGACGTCTATTTTTAAAAGGCGCGTGTTCTGCGTATATTACCTAAACTATGCGATTCGTAATTGTTCTGCCCGGTGCCGCGCCTTCAGAAAATAGACATCCTATATGACATTTTTAGGAAAAGTGTTCAACATGAAAGTTGTAGATCTCGTCGAGATCTACAACTTTGATGTTGAACACTTTTCCTAAAAATGTAATATAGGACGTCTATTTTCAAAAGGCGCGTGTTCTGCGTATATTACCTAAACTATGCGATTCGCAATTGTTCTGCCCGGTGCCGCGCCTTCAGAAAATAGACTTCCTATATGACATTTTTAGGAAAAGTGTTCAACATGAAAGTTGTAGATCTCGTCGAGATCTACAACTTTGATGTTGAACACTTTTCCTAAAAATGTCATATAGGACGTCTATTTTCAAAAGGCGCGTGTTCTGCGTATATTACCTAAACTATGCGATTCGCAATTGTTCTGCCCGGTGCCGCGCCTTCAGAAAATAGACATCATATATGACATTTTTAGGAAAAGTGTTCAACATAAAAGTTGTAGATCTCGTCGAGATCTACAACTTTGATGTTGAACACTTTTCCTAAAAATGTCATATAGGACGTCTATTTTCAAAAGGCGCGTGTTCTGCGTATATTACCTAAACTATGCGATTCGCAATTGTTCTGCCCGGTGCCGCGCCTTCAGAAAATAGACATTCTATATGACATTTTTAGGAAAAGTGTTCCACATGTAGATCTCAACGAGATCTACAACTTTCATGTGGAACACTTTTCCTAAAAATGTCATATAGGACGTCTATTTTCAAAAAGCGCGTGTTCTGCGTATATTACCTAAACTATGCGATTCGCAATTGTTCTGCCCGGTGCCGCGCCTTCAGAAAATAGACATCCTTTATGACATTTTTAGGAAAAGTGTTCAGCATGAAAGTTGTAGATCTCGTCGAGATCTACAACTTTGATGTTGAACACTTTTCCTAAAAATGTCATATATGACGTCTATTTTCAAAAGGCGCGTGTTCTGCGTATATTACCTAAATTATGCGATTCGCAATTGTTCTCCCCGGTGCCGCGCCTTCAGAAAATAGACATCCTATATGACATTTTTAGGAAAAGTGTTCAACATGAAAGTTGTAGATCTCGTCGAGATCTACAACTTTGATGTTGAACACTTTTCCTAAAAATGTAATATAGGACGTCTATTTTCAAAAGGCGCGTGTTCTGCGTATATTACCTAAACTATGCGATTCGCAATTGTTCTGCCCGGTGCCGCGCCTTCAGAAAATAGACATCTTATATGACATTTTTAGGAAACGTGTTCAACATGAAAGTTGTAGATCTCGTCGAGATCTACAACTTCGATGTTGAACACTTTTCCTTAAAATGTTATATAGGACGTTTATTTTCAAAAGGCGCGTGTTCTGCGTATATTACCTAAACTATGCGATTCACAATTGTTCTGCCCGGTGCCGCGCCTTCAGAAAATAGACATCCTTTATGACATTTTTAGGAAAAGTGTTCAGCATGAAAGTTGTAGATCTCGTCGAGATCTACAACTTTGATGTTGAACACTTTTCCTAAAAATGTCATATAGGACGTCTATTTTCAAAAGGCGCGTGTTCTGCGTATATTACCTAAATTATGCGATTCGCAATTTTTCTCCACGGTGCCGCGCCTTCAGAAAATACTCATCCTATATGACATTTTTAGGAAAAGTGTTCAACATGAAAGTTGTAGATCTCGTCGAGATCTACAACTTTGATGTTGAACACTTTTCCTAAAAAGGTAATATAGGACGTCTATTTTCAAAAGGCGCGTGTTCTGCGTATATTACCTAAACTATGCGATTCGCAATTGTTCTGCCCGGTGCCGCGCCTTCAGAAAATAGACATCTTATATGACATTTTTAGGAAACGTGTTCAACATGAAAGTTGTAGATCTCGTCGAGATCTACAACTTCGATGTTGAACACTTTTCCTTAAAATGTTATATAGGACGTCTATTTTCAAAAGGCGCGTGTTCTGCGTATATTACCTAAACTATGCGATTCGCAATTGTTCTGCCCGGTGCCGCGCCTTCAGAAAATAGATATCTTATATGACATTTTTAGGAAAAGTAATCAACATGAAAGTTGTAGATCTCGTCGAGATCTACAACTTTGATGTTAAGCACTTTTCCTAAAAATGTCATATATGACGTCTATTTTCAAAAGGCGCGTGATCTGCGTATATTACCTAAACTATGCGATTCGCAATTGTTCTGCCCGGTGCCGCGCCTTTAGAAAATAGACATCCTATATGACATTTTTAGGAAAAGTGTTCAACATGAAAGTTGTAGATCTCGTCGAGATCTACAACTTTGATGTTGAACACTTTTCCTAAAAATGTCATATAGGACGTCTATTTTTAAAAGGCGCGTGTTCTGCGTATATTACCTAAACTATGCGATTCGCAATTGTTCTGCCTGGTGCCGCGCCATCAGAAAATAGACATCCTATATGACATTTTTAGGAAGAGTGTTCAACATGAAAGTTGTAGATCTCGTCGAGATCTACAACTTTGATGTTGAACACTTTTCCTAAAAATGTAATATAGGACGTCTATTTTCAAAAGGCTTGTGTTCTGCGTATATTACCTAAACTATGCGATTCGCAATTGTTCTGCCCGGTGCCGCGCCTTCAGAAAATAGACTTCCTATATGACCTTTTTAGGAAAAGTGTTCAACATGAAAGTTGTAGATCTCGTCGAGATCTACAACTTTGATGTTGAACACTTTTCCTAAAAAGGTCATATAGGATGTCTATTTTCAAAAGGCGCGTGTTCTGCGTATATTACCTAAATTATGCGATTCGCAATTGTTCTCCCCGGTGCCGCGCCTTCAGAAAATAGACATCCTATATGACATTTTTAGGAAAAGTGTTCAACATGAAAGTTGTAGATCTCGTCGAGATCTACAACTTTGATGTTGAACACTTTTCCTAAAAATGTAATATAGGACGTCTATTTTCAAAAGGCGCGTGTTCTGCGTATATTACCTAAACTATGCGATTCGCAATTGTTCTGCCCGGTGCCGCGCCTTCAGAAAATAGACATCCTATATGACATTTTTAGGAAAAGTGTTCAACATGAAAGTTGTAGATCTCAGTCGAGATCTACAACTTTCGATGTTGAACACTTTTCCTAAAAATGTCATATAGGACGTCTATTTTCAAAGGCGCGTGTTCTGCGTATATTACCTAAACTATGCGATTCGCAATTGTTCTGCCCGGTGCCGGCGCCTTCAGAAAATAGACATCCTATATGACATTTTTAGGAAAAGTGTTCAACATGAAAGTTGTAGATCTCGTCGAGATCTACAACTTTGATGTTGAACACTTTTCCTAAAAATGTCATATAGGACGTCTATTTTCAAAAGGCGCGTGTTCTGCGTATATTACCTAAACTATGCGATTCGCAATTGTTCTGCCCGGTGCCGCGCCTTCAGAAAATAGACATCCTATATGACATTTTTAGGAAAAGTGTTCAACATGAAAGTTGTAGATCTCGACGAGATCTACAACTTTCGATGTTGAACACTTTTCCTAAAAATGTCATATAGGACGTCTATTTTCAAAAGGCGCGTGTTCTGCGTATATTACCTAAACTATGCGATTCGCAATTGTTCTGCCCGGTGCCGCGCCTTCAGAAAATAGACATCCTATATGACATTTTTAGGAAAAGTGTTCAACATGAAAGTTGTAGATCTCGTCGAGATCTACAACTTTGATGTCTGAACACTTTTCCTAAAAATGTCATATAGGACGTCTATTTTCAAAAGGCGCGTGTTCTGCGTATATTACCTAAACTATGCGATTCGCAATTGTTCTGCCCGGTGCCGCGCCTTCAGAAAATAGACATCCTATATGACATTTTTAGGAAAAGTGTTCAACATGAAAGTTGTAGATCTCGTCGAGATCTACAACTTTGATGTTGAACACTTTTCCTAAAAATGTCATATAGGACGTCTATTTTCAAAAGGCGCGTGTTCTGCGTATATTACCTAAACTATGCGATTCGCAATTGTTCTGCCCGGTGCCGCGCCTTCAGAAAATAGACATCCTATATGACATTTTAGGAAAAGTGTTCAACATGAAAGTTGTAGATCTCGTCGAGATCTACAACTTTGATGTTGAACACTTTTCCTAAAAATGTCATATAGGACGTCTATTTTCAAAAGGCGCGTGTTCTGCGTATATTACCTAAACTATGCGATTCGCAATTGTTCTGCCCGGTGCCGCGCCTTCAGAAAATAGACATCCTATATGACATTTTTAGGAAAAGTGTTCAACATGAAAGTTGTAGATCTCGTCGAGATCTACAACTTTGATGTTGAACACTTTTCCTAAAAATGTCATATAGGACGTCTATTTTCAAAAGGCGCGTGTTTCTGCGTATATTACCTAAACTATGCGATTCGCAATTGTTCTGCCCGGTGCCGCGCCTTCAGAAAATAGACATCCTATATGACATTTTTAGGAAAAGTGTTCAACATGAAAGTTGTAGATCTCGTCGAGATCTACAACTTTGATGTTGAACACTTTTCCTAAAAATGTAATATAGGACGTCTATTTTCAAAAGGCGCGTGTTCTGCGTATATTACCTAAACTATGCGATTCGCAATTGTTCTGCCCGGTGCCGCGCCTTCAGAAAATAGACATTCCTATATGACAATTTTTAGGAAAAGTGTTCAACATGAAAGTTGTAGATCTCGACGAGATCTACAACTTTGATGTTGAACACTTTTCCTAAAAATGTCATATAGGACGTCTATTTTCAAAAGGCGCGTGTTCTGCGTATATTACCTAAACTATGCGATTCGCAATTGTTCTGCCCGGTGCCGCGCCTTCAGAAAATAGACATCCTATATGACATTTTTAGGAAAAGTGTTCAACATGAAAGTTGTAGATCTCGTCGAGATCTACAACTTTGATGTTGAACACTTTTCCTAAAAATGTCATATAGGACGTCTATTTTCAAAAGGCGCGTGTTCTGCGTATATTACCTAACTATGCGATTCGCAATTGTTCTGCCCGGTGCCGCGCCTTCAGAAAATAGACATCCTATATGATATTTTTAGGAAAAGTGTTCAACATGAAAGTTGTAGATCTCGTACGAGATCTACAACTTTGATGTTGAACACTTTTCCTAAAATGTCATATAGGACGTCTATTTTCAAAAGGCGCGTGTTTCTGCGTATATTACCTAAACTATGCGATTCGCAATTGTTCTGCCCGGTGCCGTCGCCTTCAGAAAATAGACATCCTATATGACATTTTAGGAAAAGTGTTCACATGAAAGTTGTAGATCTCGCGAGATCTACAACTTTGATGTTGAACACTTTCCTAAAATGTCATATAGGACGTCTATTTTCAAAAGGCGCGTGTTCTGCGTATATTACCTAAACTATGCGATTCGCAATGTTCTGCCCGGTGCCCTCGCGCCTTCAGAAATAGACAGTCCTATAATGACATTTTTAGGAAAAGTGTTCACATGAAAGTTGTAGATCTCGTCGAGATCTACACTTTGATGTTGAAACACTTTTCCTAAAAATGTCATATAGGACGTCTATTTTCAAAAGGCGCTGTTGTTTCTGCGTATATTACCTAAACTATGCGATTCGCAATTGTTCTGCCCGGTGCCGCGCCTTCAGAAAATAGACATCTCTATATGACATTTTTAGGAAAGTGTTCAGCATGAAAGTTGTAGATCTCGCGAGATCTACAACTTTCATGTTGAACACTTTTCTAAAATATGTCATATAGGACGTCTATTTTCAAAAGGCGCGTGTTCTGCGTATATTACCTAAACTATGCGATTCGCAATTGTTCTGCCGGTGTCCGAGCGCCTTGTAGAAAATAGACATCCTATATGACATTTTTAGGAAAAGTGTTCAACATGAAAGTTGTAGATCTCGTACGAGATCTACAACTTTCATGTTGAACACTTTTCCTAAAAATGTCATATAGGACGTCTATTTTCAAAAGGCGCGTGTTCTGCGTATATTACCTAAACTATGCGATTCGCAATTGTTCTGCCCGTGCCGGCTCCTTCAGAAATAGACATCCTATATGACATTTTTAGGAAAAGTGTTCAACATGAAAGTTGTAGATCTCGTCGAGATCTACAACTTTGATGTTGAACACTTTTCCTAAAAATGTCATATAGGACGTCTATTTTCAAAAGCCGCGTGTTTCTGCGTATATTACCTAAACTATGCGATTCCGCAATTGTTCTGCCCGGTGCCGCGCCTTCAGAAAATAGACATCCTATATGACATTTTTAGGAAAAGTGTTCAACATGAAGTTGTAGATCTCGGACGAGATCTACACTTTCATGTTGAACACTTTCCTAAAAATGTCATATAGGACGTCTATTTTCAAAAGGCGCGTGTTCTGCGTATATTACCTAAACTATGCGATTCGCAATTGTTCTGCCCGGTGCCGCGCCTTCAGAAAATAGACATCCTATATGACATTTTTAGGAAAAGTGTTCAACATGAAAGTTGTAGATCTCGTCGAGATCTACAACTTTGATGTTGAACACTTTTCCTAAAAATGTCATATAGGACGTCTATTTTCAAAAGGCGCGTGTTCTGCGTATATTACCTAAACTATGCGATTCGCAATTGTTCTGCCCGGTGCCGCGCCTTCAGAAAATAGACATCCTATATGACATTTTTAGGAAAAGTGTTCAACATGAAAGTTGTAGATCTCGTCGAGATCTACAACTTTGATGTTGAACACTTTTCCTAAAAATGTCATATAGGACGTCTATTTTCAAAAGGCGCGTGTTCTGCGTATATTACCTAAACTATGCGATTCGCAATTGTTCTGCCCGGTGCCGCGCCTTCAGAAAATAGACATCCTATATGACATTTTTAGGAAAAGTGTTCAACATGAAAGTTGTAGATCTCGTCGAGATCTACAACTTTGATGTTGAACACTTTTCCTAAAAATGTCATATAGGACGTCTATTTTCAAAGGCGCGTGTTCTGCGTATATTACCTAAACTATGCGATTCGCAATTGTTCTGCCCGGTGCCGCGCCTTCAGAAAATAGACATCCTATATGACATTTTTAGGAAAAGTGTTCAACATGAAAGTTGTAGATCTCGTCGAGATCTACAACTTTGATGTTGAACACTTTTCCTAAAAATGTCATATAGGACGTCTATTTTCAAAAGGCGCGTGTTCTGCGTATATTACCTAAACTATGCGATTCGCAATTGTTCTGCCCGGTGCCGCGCCTTCAGAAAATAGACATCCTATATGACATTTTTAGGAAAAGTGTTCAACATGAAAGTTGTAGATCTCGTCGAGATCTACAACTTTGATGTTGAACACTTTTCCTAAAAATGTCATATAGGACGTCTATTTTCAAAGGCGCGTGTTCTGCGTATATTACCTAAACTATGCGATTCGCAATTGTTCTGCCCGGTGCCGCGCCTTCAGAAAATAGACATCCTATATGACATTTTTAGGAAAAGTGTTCAACATGAAAGTTGTAGATCTCGTCGAGATCTACAACTTTGATGTTGAACACTTTTCCTAAAAATGTCATATAGGACGTCTATTTTCAAAAGGCGCGTGTTCTGCGTATATTACCTAAACTATGCGATTCGCAATTGTTCTGCCCGGTGCCGCGCCTTCAGAAAATAGACATCCTATATGACATTTTTAGGAAAAGTGTTCAACATGAAAGTTGTAGATCTCGTCGAGATCTACAACTTTGATGTTGAACACTTTTCCTAAAAATGTCATATAGGACGTCTATTTTCAAAAGGCGCGTGTTCTGCGTATATTACCTAAACTATGCGATTCGCAATTGTTCTGCCCGGTGCCGCGCCTTCAGAAAATAGACATCCTATATGACATTTTTAGGAAAAGTGTTCAACATGAAAGTTGTAGATCTCGTCGAGATCTACAACTTTGATGTTGAACACTTTTCCTAAAAATGTCATATAGGACGTCTATTTTCAAAAGGCGCGTGTTCTGCGTATATTACCTAAACTATGCGATTCGCAATTGTTCTGCCCGGTGCCGCGCCTTCAGAAAATAGACATCCTATATGACATTTTTAGGAAAAGTGTTCAACATGAAAGTTGTAGATCTCGTCGAGATCTACAACTTTGATGTTGAACACTTTTCCTAAAAATGTCATATAGGACGTCTATTTTCAAAAGGCGCGTGTTCTGCGTATATTACCTAAACTATGCGATTCGCAATTGTTCTGCCCGGTGCCGCGCCTTCAGAAAATAGACATCCTATATGACATTTTTAGGAAAAGTGTTCAACATGAAAGTTGTAGATCTCGTCGAGATCTACAACTTTGATGTTGAACACTTTTCCTAAAAATGTCATATAGGACGTCTATTTTCAAAAGGCGCGTGTTCTGCGTATATTACCTAAACTATGCGATTCGCAATTGTTCTGCCCGGTGCCGCGCCTTCAGAAAATAGACATCCTATATGACATTTTTAGGAAAAGTGTTCAACATGAAAGTTGTAGATCTCGTCGAGATCTACAACTTTGATGTTGAACACTTTTCCTAAAAATGTCATATAGGACGTCTATTTTCAAAAGGCGCGTGTTCTGCGTATATTACCTAAACTATGCGATTCGCAATTGTTCTGCCCGGTGCCGCGCCTTCAGAAAATAGACATCCTATATGACATTTTTAGGAAAAGTGTTCAACATGAAAGTTGTAGATCTCGTCGAGATCTACAACTTTGATGTTGAACACTTTTCCTAAAAATGTCATATAGGACGTCTATTTTCAAAAGGCGCGTGTTCTGCGTATATTACCTAAACTATGCGATTCGCAATTGTTCTGCCCGGTGCCGCGCCTTCAGAAAATAGACATCCTATATGACATTTTTAGGAAAAGTGTTCAACATGAAAGTTGTAGATCTCGTCGAGATCTACAACTTTGATGTTGAACACTTTTCCTAAAAATGTCATATAGGACGTCTATTTTCAAAAGGCGCGTGTTCTGCGTATATTACCTAAACTATGCGATTCGCAATTGTTCTGCCCGGTGCCGCGCCTTCAGAAAATAGACATCCTATATGACATTTTTAGGAAAAGTGTTCAACATGAAAGTTGTAGATCTCGTCGAGATCTACAACTTTGATGTTGAACACTTTTCCTAAAAATGTCATATAGGACGTCTATTTTCAAAAGGCGCGTGTTCTGCGTATATTACCTAAACTATGCGATTCGCAATTGTTCTGCCCGGTGCCGCGCCTTCAGAAAATAGACATCCTATATGACATTTTTAGGAAAAGTGTTCAACATGAAAGTTGTAGATCTCGTCGAGATCTACAACTTTGATGTTGAACACTTTTCCTAAAAATGTCATATAGGACGTCTATTTTCAAAAGGCGCGTGTTCTGCGTATATTACCTAAACTATGCGATTCGCAATTGTTCTGCCCGGTGCCGCGCCTTCAGAAAATAGACATCCTATATGACATTTTTAGGAAAAGTGTTCAACATGAAAGTTGTAGATCTCGTCGAGATCTACAACTTTGATGTTGAACACTTTTCCTAAAAATGTCATATAGGACGTCTATTTTCAAAAGGCGCGTGTTCTGCGTATATTACCTAAACTATGCGATTCGCAATTGTTCTGCCCGGTGCCGCGCCTTCAGAAAATAGACATCCTATATGACATTTTAAGAAAAGTGTTCAACATGAAAGTTGTAGATCTCGTCGAGATCTACAACTTTGATGTTGAACACTTTTCCTAAAAATGTCATATAGGACGTCTATTTTCAAAAGGCGCGTGTTCTGCGTATATTACCTAAACTATGCGATTCGCAATTGTTCTGCCCGGTGCCGCGCCTTCAGAAAATAGACATCCTATATGACATTTTTAGGAAAAGTGTTCAACATGAAAGTTGTAGATCTCGTCGAGATCTACAACTTTGATGTTGAACACTTTTCCTAAAAATGTCATATAGGACGTCTATTTTCAAAAGGCGCGTGTTCTGCGTATATTACCTAAACTATGCGATTCGCAATTGTTCTGCCCGGTGCCGCGCCTTCAGAAAATAGACATCCTATATGACATTTTTAGGAAAAGTGTTCAACATGAAAGTTGTAGATCTCGTCGAGATCTACAACTTTGATGTTGAACACTTTTCCTAAAAATGTCATATAGGACGTCTATTTTCAAAAGGCGCGTGTTCTGCGTATATTACCTAAACTATGCGATTCGCAATTGTTCTGCCGGTGCCGCGCCTTCAGAAAATAGACATCCTATATGACATTTTTAGGAAAAGTGTTCAACATGAAAGTTGTAGATCTCGTCGAGATCTACAACTTTGATGTTGAACACTTTTCCTAAAAATGTCATATAGGACGTCTATTTTCAAAAGGCGCGTGTTCTGCGTATATTACCTAAACTATGCGATTCGCAATTGTTCTGCCCGGTGCCGCGCCTTCAGAAAATAGACATCCTATATGACATTTTTAGGAAAAGTGTTCAACATGAAAGTTGTAGATCTCGTCGAGATCTACAACTTTGATGTTGAACACTTTTCCTAAAAATGTCATATAGGACGTCTATTTTCAAAAGGCGCGTGTTCTGCGTATATTACCTAAACTATGCGATTCGCAATTGTTCTGCCCGGTGCCGCGCCTTCAGAAAATAGACATCCTATATGACATTTTTAGGAAAAGTGTTCAACATGAAAGTTTGTAGATCTCGAAATGTCATATAAGACGTCTATTTTCAAAAGGCGCGTGTTCTGCGTATATTACCTAAACTATGCGATTCGCAATTGTTCTGCCCGGTGCCGCGCCTTCAGAAAATAGACATCCTATATGACATTTTTAGGAAAAGTGTTCAACATGAAAGTTGTAGATCTCGTCGAGATCTACAACTTTGATGTTGAACACTTTTCCTAAAAATGTCATATAGGACGTCTATTTTCAAAAGGCGCGTGTTCTGCGTATATTACCTAAACTATGCGATTCGCAATTGTTCTGCCCGGTGCCGCGCCTTCAGAAAATAGACATCCTATATGACATTTTTAGGAAAAGTGTTCAACATGAAAGTTGTAGATCTCACTTTCGTCGAGATCTACAACTTTGATGTTGAACACTTTTCCTAAAAATGTCATATAGGACGTCTATTTTCAAAAGGCGCGTGTTCTGCGTATATTACCTAAACTATGCGATTCGCAATTGTTCTGCCCGGTGCCGCGCCTTCAGAAAATAGACATCCTATATGACATTTTTAGGAAAAGTGTTCAACATGAAAGTTGTAGATCTCGTCGAGATCTACAACTTTGATGTTGAACACTTTTCCTAAAAATGTCATATAGGACGTCTATTTTCAAAAGGCGCGTGTTCTGCGTATATTACCTAAACTATGCGATTCGCAATTGTTCTGCCCGGTGCCGCGCCTTCAGAAATAGACATCCTATATGACATTTTTAGGAAAATGTTCAACATGAAAGTTGTAGATCTCGTCGAACATCCGCTTGTTCTACATATTACCTAAACTATGCGATTCGCAATTGTTCTGCCCGGTGCCGCGCCTTCAGAAAATAGACATCCTATATGACATTTTTAGGAAAAGTGTTCAACATGAAAGTTGTAGATCTCGTCGAGATCTACAACTTTCATGTTGAACACTTTTCCTAAAAATGTCATATAGGACGTCTATTTTCAAAGGCGCGTGTTCTGCGTATATTACCTAAACTATGCGATTCGCAATTGTTCTGCCCGGTGCCGCGCCTTCAGAAAATAGACATCCTATATGACATTTTTAGGAAAAGTGTTCAACATGAAAGTTGTAGATCTCGTCGAGATCTACAACTTTGATGTTGAACACTTTTCCTAAAAATGTCATATAGGACGTCTATTTTCAAAGGCGCGTGTTCTGCGTATATTACCTAAACTATGCGATTCGCAATTGTTCTGCCCGGTGCCGCGCCTTCAGAAAATAGACATCCTATATGACATTTTTAGGAAAAGTGTTCAACATGAAAGTTGTAGATCTCGTCGAGATCTACAACTTTGATGTTGAACACTTTTCCTAAAAATGTCATATAGGACGTCTATTTTCAAAAGGCGCGTGTTCTGCGTATATTACCTAAACTATGCGATTCGCAATTGTTCTGCCCGGTGCCGCGCCTTCAGAAAATAGACATCCTATATGACATTTTTAGGAAAAGTGTTCAACATGAAAGTTGTAGATCTCGTCGAGATCTACAACTTTGATGTTGAACACTTTTCCTAAAAATGTCATATAGGACGTCTATTTTCAAAGGCGCGTGTTCTGCGTATATTACCTAAACTATGCGATTCGCAATTGTTCTGCCCGGTGCCGCGCCTTCAGAAAATAGACATCCTATATGACATTTTTAGGAAAAGTGTTCAACATGAAAGTTGTAGATCTCGTCGAGATCTACAACTTTGATGTTGAACACTTTTCCTAAAAATGTCATATAGGACGTCTATTTTCAAAGGCGCGTGTTCTGCGTATATTACCTAAACTATGCGATTCGCAATTGTTCTGCCCGGTGCCGCGCCTTCAGAAAATAGACATCCTATATGACATTTTTAGGAAAAGTGTTCAACATGAAAGTTGTAGATCTCGTCGAGATCTACAACTTTGATGTTGAACACTTTTCCTAAAAATGTCATATAGGACGTCTATTTTCAAAAGGGCGTGTTCTGCGTATATTACCTAAACTATGCGATTCGCAATTGTTCTGCCGGTGCCGCGCCTTCAGAAAATAGACATCCTATATGACATTTTTAGGAAAAGTGTTCAACATGAAAGTTGTAGATCTCGTCGAGATCTACAACTTTGATGTTGAACACTTTTCCTAAAAATGTCATATAGACGTCTATTTTCAAAGGCGCGTGTTCTGCGTATATTACCTAAACTATGCGATTCGCAATTGTTCTGCCGGTGCCGCGCGCTTCAGAAAATAAACACCCTATATGACATTTTTAGGAAAAGTGTTCAACATGAAAGTTGTAGATCTCGTCGAGATCTACAACTTTGATGTTGAACACTTTTCCTAAAAATGTCATATAGGACGTCTATTTTCAAAAGCGCGTGTTCTGCGTATATTACCTAAACTATGCGATTCGCAATTGTTCTGCCCGGTGCCGCGCCTTCAGAAAATAGACATCCTATATGACATTTTTAGAAAAGTGTTCAACATCAAAGTTGTAGATCTCGTCGAGATCTACAACTTTGATGTTGAACACTTTTCCTAAAATGTCATATAGGACGTCTATTTTCAAAGGCGCGTGTTTCTGCGTATATTACCTAAACTATGCGATTCGCAATTGTTCTGCCCGGTGCCGCGCCTTCAGAAAATAGACATCCTATATGACATTTTTAGGAAAAGTGTTCAACATGAAAGTTGTAGATCTCGTCGAGATCTACAACTTTCATGTTGAACACTTTTCCTAAAATGTCATATAGGCGTCTATTTTCAAAGGCGCGTGTTCTCTGCGTATATTACCTAAACTATGCGATTCGCATTGTTCTGCCCGGTGCCTCCGCGCCTTCAGAAAATAGACATCCTATATGCATTTTTAGGAAAAGTGTTCAACATGAAAGTTGTAGATCTCGTCGAGATCTACAACTTTGATGTTGAACACTTTTCCTAAAAATGTCATATAGGACGTCTATTTTCAAAAGGCGCGTGTTCTGCGTATATTACCTAAACTATGCGATTCGCAATTGTTCTGCCCGGTGCCGCGCCTTCAGAAAATAGACGTCCTATATGACATTTTTAGGAAAAGTGTTCAACATAAAAGTTGTAGATCTCGTCGAGATCTACAACTTTGATGTTGAACACTTTTCCTAAAAATGTCATATAGGACGTCTATTTTCAAAAGGCGTGTGTTCTGCGTATATTACCTAAACTATGCGATTCGCAATTGTTCTGCCCGGTGCCGCGCCTTCAGAAATAGACATCCTATATGAATTTTTAGGAAAAGTGTTCAACATGAAAGTTGTAGATCTCGTCGAGATCTACAACTTTGATGTTGAACACTTTTCCTAAAAATGTCATATAGACGTCTATTTTCAAAAGGCGCGTGTTCTGCGTATATTACCTAAACTATGCGATTCGCAATTGTTCTGCCCGGTGCCGCGCCTTCAGAAAATAGACATCCTATATGACATTTTTAGGAAAAGTGTTCAACATGAAAGTTGTAGATCTCGTCGAGATCTACAACTTTCATGTTGAACACTTTTCCTAAAAATGTCATATAGGACGTCTATTTTCAAAGGCGCGTGTTCTGCGTATATTACCTAAACTATGCGATTCGCAATTGTTCTGCCCGGTGCCGCGCCTTCAGAAAATAGACATCCTATATGACATTTTTAGGAAAAGTGTTCAACATGAAAGTTGTAGATCTCGTCGAGATCTACAACTTTGATGTGAACACTTTTCCTAAAAATGTCATATAGGACGTCTATTTTCAAAAGGCGCGTGTTCTGCGTATATTACCTAAACTATGCGATTCGCAATTGTTCTGCCCGGTGCCGCGCCTTCAGAAAATAGACCTCCTATATGACATTTTTAGGAAAAGTGTTCAACATGAAATTTGTAGATCTCGTCGAGATCTACAACTTTGATGTTGAACACTTTTCCTAAAAATGTCATATAGGACGTCTATTTTCAAAAGCGCGTGTTCTGCGTATATTACCTAAACTATGCGATTCGCAATTGTTCTGCCCGTGCGCGCCTTCAAAAAATAGACATCCTATATGACATTTTTAGAAAGTGTTCAACATGAAGTTGTAGATCTCGTCGAGATCTACAACTTTGATGTTGAACACTTTTCCTAAAAATGTCATATAGGACGTCTATTTTCAAAAGGCGCGTGTTCTGCGTATATTACCTAAACTATGCGATTCGCAATTGTTCTGCCCGGTGCCGCGCCTTCAGAAAATAGACATCCTATATGACATTTTTAGGAAAAGTGTCAACATGAAAGTTGTAGATCTCGTCGAGATCTACAACTTTGATGTTGAACACTTTTCCTAAAATTTCATATAGGACGTCTATTTTCAAAGGCGCGTGTTCTGCGTATATTACCTAAACTATGCGATTCGCAATTGTTCTGCCCGGTGCCGCGCCTTTGAAAATAGACATCCTATATGACATTTTTTAGGAAAAGTGTTCAACATGAAAGTTGTAGATCTCGTCGAGATCTACAACTTTGATGTTGAACACTTTTCCTAAAAATGTCATATAGGACGTCTATTTTCAAAGGCGCGTGTTCTGCGTATATTACCTAAACTATGCGATTCGCAATTGTTCTGCCCGGTGCCGCGCCTTCAGAAAATAGACATCCTATATGACATTTTTAGGAAAAGTGTTCAACATGAAAGTTGTAGATCTCGTCGAGATCTACAACTTTGATGTTGAACACTTTTCCTAAAAATGTCATATAGGACGTCTATTTTCAAAGGCGCGTGTTCTGCGTATATTACCTAAACTATGCGATTCGCAATTGTTCTGCCCCGGTGCCGCGCCTTCAGAAATAGACATCCTATATGACATTTTTAGGAAAAGTGTTCAACATGAAAGTTGTAGATCTCGTCGAGATCTACAACTTTGATGTTGAACACTTTTCCTAAAAATGTCATATAGGACGTCTATTTTCAAAAGGCGCGTGTTCTGCGTATATTACCTAAACTATGCGATTCGCAATTGTTCTGCCCCGGTGCCGCGCCTTCAGAAAATAGACATCCTATATGAATTTTTAGGAAAAGTGTTCAACATGAAACTTGTAGATCTCGTCGAGATCTACAACTTTGATGTTGAACACTTTTCCTAAAAATGTCATATAGGACGTCTATTTTCAAAAGGCGCGTGTTCTGCGTATATTACCTAAACTATGCGATTCGCAATTGTTCTGCCCGGTGCCGCGCCTTCAGAAATAGACATCCTATATGACATTTTTAGGAAGTGTTCACATGAAAGTTGTAGATCTCTCGAAAAATTTCATGATAAGACTTCTAAAAATGTCATATAGGACGTCGTTTTTGGGGTTTTTCTGCGTATATTACCTAAACTATGCGATTCGCAATTGTTCTGCCGGTGCCGCGCCTTCAGAAATAGACATCCTATATGACATTTTTAGGAAAAGTGTTCACATGAAAGTGTAGATCTCGTCGAGATCTACAACTTTGATGTTGAACACTTTTCCTAAAAATGTCATATAGGACGTCTATTTTCAAAAGGCGCGTGTTTCTGCGTATATTACCTAAACTATGCGATTCGCAATTGTTCTGCCCCGTGCCGCGCCTTCAGAAAATAGACACCTATATGACATTTTTAGAAATGTTCAACATGAAGTTGTAGA
>JAWHQI010002286.1:0-40296 GCA_033032865.1 Dactylorhiza incarnata | reverse complement strand
AACGGAGCACCGAGTTTGTCAAACCCAGTTCGTCGAACGTAGCACCCAGTTTGTCGAACGCAGGATTCCTTCTGAGCAGTTGTTAGCACTAGCGTCAGCGGTAGGTTAGCGTGGCGCGGCAGCAACAACACACAGCACCATGGTGATTTTAAAGCACAGAATCCTGCATACTATAAACACAAAACAAGTATGATCAAATACAATAGGATTTATTATTGTCAAACCAAGAGATGCGGAAAGCATGTTCCAACAAACTCCCTCTTTTGATAATACAAATCCCTTAGAAAGAAATAATACAATTGATAGGAATTTGTGTTTATAATAGAGATAAGCATGAAATTTAAGACATGTGCATATGCTCCCCCTAAATGAATGCTCCCCCTAAGTGAATGCTCCCTACAACAATCTTCCTATGAACTTAACTCCCCAAACATGTTGATTTCTGTCAAATTTATTCTCCCCCTTTTGTTATTGTCAAAAGAGGGTGGAAAGGAAGGCCAACAAAAAGTGTGAAATTACTGTTAAAAAGGAATGAGCATGATAAAGAGTTTAAACACTAAGGAAAAATACAATAGATAGGAGTGAAAAGAGAATGTGAAGAAAAAATCATAAAGGAACCACTTGTTGGAAAAAAACGTATTCATGATAGAGCATACAAGTAGTAATTGAGGTGGAATGCATGATGAAATATGTATTAAGTGAACATCTTTATAGAATTAAGAAGCAAAGTAGATGATTAAGAATTTTAGATATAACAACATAGTATTGTAGCATTTGAAGTACACAAAAAAATATCAATTTTAACATAGTCATACACTAGTTTTGAAAGGTATGCAATACAGAGTTCTCATGGCGTAGCGGAAAAGAAATGTAAGCATGATAGAAGATAGCAAGACAAGATAGAAGAATACAATGTTCAAGATTTAGAAAACAAGTACACGTATACATTGTAATGATCATGCAGGGCTATCTAGTGCATTTACTTAAGAATTTAGAGAATACATGTAGATATGCAATAGACTCCAATTCTCATGGGTAGAAGGCTTACAGGTGAAAATGATGTGTACAAAATAGTGTTTTTGATAAAAGTATATATATGAGTTAAATCAAAACACATGACATGTATAATGAAATAAACACAATATTATTGAAGAAGCACCTTT
Organism: Dactylorhiza incarnata; assembly: GCA_033032865.1. Lineage (NCBI taxonomy): Eukaryota > Viridiplantae > Streptophyta > Magnoliopsida > Asparagales > Orchidaceae > Dactylorhiza > Dactylorhiza incarnata. The sequence goes on along the minus strand of JAWHQI010002286.1, from coordinate 39,133 downwards.
AGAGTTACTTCTACCCACAAAGTTATATAAATTTTCAATGCACATAGAAGAATAGTACAACTACCAAGGTGCTCTGCACACACAATGCTTATTAAGACTTATCAGGGTGCAAAGTAGTGCTTGGGGAATCACAAGTATTATTTTGAATTTATTTATTTGTGATTCGGTGTACAAGAAGAAGTATGTAAAAAAAAGTTTGCGACAAGGCACTTTCAATTCTCTTCAAGGTGCTCAACCTCACAATGCTCATTAAGACTTATCAGGAGGGTGAGTAGTGCTTGGTGGAGTTATCTTTGTCAATTATTCATTTGAATTTTTGCTTAACGACAAAGGTCTCCGAATTCACTTGTATGTGCAAACAAAAGATTTTTGAAAAGACACACTTCTTCAAAGATAGGTGCATGAAAAAGATTTTTAACATGTGGTGAAGGTAAAACTAAGCATGCCAAACAATAATATGACGTTGGTACACTACACAATCATGTAAGAGAAGATTAAATGCATATGTAGTTTGTCAAAAAGTGTGAGTGAAACAAAATCATTAGCAAATATAAGCCATTTACTCATACATAGAGGCATGCTATTCATACTACACATGATTTCTATCATCAATTTCAAAGCACACATAAGATAATGGTCAAGGCATGAGACAAGAACAATGTTATTAAGATACTTGAACTAGAGAATGAAACATTGTATACTAAGCTTGGCAAGATAAACTATATCATCCTTGAAACATAAAAAATTACATCAGTTTTTATAAATTTTAAGTTTTTCAAAAACAAAAAAAAAAAATAAAAAGCATGTTTTGTTGTTTTTATTAGTTTTTCAAATTTTTGTGTTGGTTTTGATATATAGAATCACAAAGCATGTTTTTGTTGGATTTTGATTTTTTTTATAGTTTTTTTAAGAATTTTTAAAAGAAAATAACAGGAACTGAAATAAAAGATGAAAAAGAGACTGGAAATACAAAAGTATCTCGCCTGGCGTTAGTGACAGAACTCGAATTTTTGGGAAAACATGAAATTTTTCAGGATTTTTCTTATGAATATAGTTGTGCAGATTGGTGTCACTGTGAGTCAGTACAGAAATCAAATATGCGTGGTCACAAAAATGCGGGCTTTGCAAGTTCAAGCTAGAATATCCAAAACCCTAATTCTAGTCTAAGTAGATGAAATCGTGAATCAGGTAGAGGCTTGGTAAAGATGTCCGCAAGTTGCGATTCAGTTCCTACGAAGATTACATGAACGTGTTCCTTTTTGATGTGATCCCTAATGAAGTGGTATCTTACATCAATATGTTTAGATCGTGAGTGATGAACGGGGTTGTTTGTTAAGTCAATAGCACTCTTGTTGTCACACTTGAGTTCAATATTAGTTAAATGAACACCAAGTCTTCTCAGGTTTGTGTCATCCATAGTGCTTGGGCGCAGCAACTTCCTAGTGCAATGTATTCTGCCTCGGTGGTGGAGAGGGTAACAGAATTTTGTTTTCTACTTGACCATGCAACTAGAGAAGGACCTAAGAAGTGACATGTACCACTAGTGTTTTTCTATCTAGTGAACCCCGCATAATCAGTATCAGAATATCCATGCAAGAGAAAAGAATCATTATTTGGATACCAAAGTCCTAATTTTGATGTGCCGATTAGATATCGAAAATTCGTTTCACCGCTTTTAAATGAGATTCTTTTGGATTTGCTTGAAACCTAGAGCATAAGCATACGACAAACATGATATCAGGTATAGATGCACTTAGGTATAACAGGAACCCAATCATTCCTCTATATAAAGTTTGGTAAATTGAAATTCCGGCTTCATCTTTTCCTAATTTTAGTGATGCACACATTGGCGTACTAGCTTGTTTTAAATTTTCAAAGCCAAAACGTTGTAGCATATCATGGAGATATTTGGATTGACATATAAAAATTCCATCATTTCTTTGGGTTATTTGAAATCCTAAAAAGTATGTTAGTTCACCCACTAGACGCATTTCAAATTCATTTTGCATCACTTGAATAACTTCTTTACACATCTCTTCATTAGTGGCTCCAAAAATAATATCGTCAACGTATATTTGTAAAATAATCAAATCATTATCACAGTGCTTAATGAAGAGCGTGTTATCGGCACTACCCATTTTGTAACTGTGCTTTAATAAAAAAGATGTTAAGCGTTCATACCATGCACGGGGCGCTTGTTTTAGACCATAAAGCACTTTTCTAATCTATGTACATGATTTGGAAAATTTTCATCAATAAATCCGGGGGTTTGTTCTACATTGACTTCTTCTTTTATTATCCCGTTTAAGAAGGCACTTTTGACATCCATTTGAAATAGTTTAAACTTCTTATAACTCGCAAAAGATAGAAAATTCTAATCGATTCAAGGCGAGCAACGAGTGCAAATGTTTCATCAAAATCTACCCCTTCGATTTGAGAATAACCTTGTGCCACTAATCTAGCTTTGTTCTTAGTTATTCTAGAGTCTCCATCTAATTTATTTTTAAATATCCATTTGACACCGATAACGGGGTGATTAGACGGTCTTTCAACTAGTTTCCAAACTTTATTGCGTTCAAATTGATTTAATTCGTCATTCATAGCAATAAACCAAAATTCATCATTCAAAGCGGTGGAAAATTTTTTCGGTTCTATTTCGGAAACAAAACATAAGTTTGAAAAAGATTCATTAAAAGAAGAACGTGTAGTTACCCCTCTTGATGGTTCTCCAATGATAAGCTCCTTTGGATGATCCCTTGTAAATCGAAGCACACTTGGAGGCACGAACTCCTCTTGCACAATCTCTACTCCTTTTTCTTCTCCAAGTGGATCAGCATCATCATGCTCCAATGGTGAAAGAGGTTCATCTTCATTTCCTGCGCAAGTAGAGTCTACACAAGGCACAAGTTCATCAAACTTCACATGAATAGACTCTTCCACCTTTTTAGATTTTTTATTATACACTCTATATGCTTTGCTAGTGAAGAATAACCAAGAAAGATACCTTCATCACACTTTTCATCAAATTTAGCTAATGCATCCTTGGTGTTTAGAATAAAACATTTACACCCAAAGACATGAAAATAAGACACATTAGGTTTCCTTTGAAAGTACAATTCATAAGGAGTTAATTTTAAAACAGGGCGAAGCATAACACGATTTATAACATAACAAGCTGTATTTACGGCTTCGGCCCAAAAATATCTGGGCAATCCATACTCGGATAGCATAGTGCGTGCAAGTTCTTGAAGAGTTTTATTTTTCCTCTCCACCACACCATTTTGTTGGGGGGTGCGTGGAGCGGAAAATTCGTGCTTAATACAAAGATTATTACAGAAAGTAGTGAAACTATCGTTTTCAAATTCCCCTCCATGATCCGATCATATACACTTGATTTTAAATCTAATTCATTTTGAATGCGATTGCAAAGCTTTGAAAATTCAGAAAACGCATCAGATTTTGAGGTAAGAAATAAGGTCCAAGTAAATCTAGAAAAATCATCAATTAAAACAAAAGTGTACTTTTTACCACCAAGACTACACGTGCTAATGGGTCCAAAAAGATCCATGTGAATTAGTTGTAAGGTCTTGAGGTGGATATTTCCTTATTACTTTTAAACGATGTTTTTGAAAATTTTCCTTTTTGGCATGGCGAGCATAAGGAAGATAGATTTCCATTTAGCGTAGGCAAACCTTTAATGAGTTTATTCTTTGACAGTTTTAAGATTAGGTTTATACCAGAGTGACTGAGACGCCTATGCCATAATTCAAGTTCTTCATTTTTTGATATAAGACATTTTAGTGATGCATGCGATAGATCATGAAAGGCAATTAGATACACATTGTGAATTCGTGGTGCAGTGAGTACAATACTATTGGTTTTAGGATCAATAATCTTACATAAATCAGTAGAAGACTCAAATAAGACATTTTGGCCTTTATCACAAAGCTGACTAATAGAAATCAAGTTATGTTTCAAACCTTCTTCATATAAAACATTAGTTAGAGAGAAAGAATTGTTACCCACAGTACCGGTGCCTAAAATCCTTCCCTTTCCATTGTCCCCAAATGTCACCATTCCTCCTTTCTTCTTAGTGAGGCTAAGGAATTTTCCTTTATCGCATGTCATATGTTTGGAGCAACCTGAGTCCAAGTAGCACATGTCTTCCTTCTCCTTAGCCTGCCAACATACCTAACAAGAATATGAGAGTAAAGACCCGGATACCCAAGTGGTTCCTCCCATAGAGTAGGTGGAAACCTAAGGCACCTAGATTTTCTTGACAGTACATCGACCCTTCATCCTGCAAGAGTCCAAAGTATGCCCGAAGTGATGGCACTTGGCACATAACACAAAAGGGGTTGAAACCTTTTTCAGTTTTTGTTGTGGACTCTTGCTGGAGGATGGGGAATCAGCAGAATAAATTTCAGATTTGTGGTTATTCGAAAAATTAAGAGTTTTGTTACTACCGCCAGCGTTAGCAGTTACCGCCGGTCGGTAGTTAGCAGAGAGACAAAACCTAGACCAGTTTTTGCACTACCATGCCTTTGGTTGGCCAAAATCATATCAAGACTTTTCTGGCCAACTCCAAATTTTTCTATGGCTAAGTTAAGGTCATGGATTTTGGCTTTTAAAGCAAAATTTTTACTAACTAAATTTCCGCATCTATTTGCAAAAATTTTCTTTTCATTTTCAACATTAGAAAGAGAGAGTTTTAAATTTCTTTCTAAGTCTCTCTTTTGTTTCGTGAGTGATTCGATATTTGAGAGAGCATTAAAAGATCAACTTCGAGTTTGCTAGCCCTTGCCAAAAGATCATCATTCTTTTGGCAAGACTCCATCTCCTTTCCCAAAGCAAGAACTTCCTTACATAATTTTTGATTTTGTTTTAAAAGAAATCTATTTTCAGTTTTAAGTAAATCATGATCTTTTAAAGTTTGCCAAAAGATTTGCAAGTTCTTAAATATTCAGAATAAAGATCATCATAGTTAGAGGGGATTACCTCAGTGTTGCTTTGGACACTGCACTCGTCGTCGGTTGATTCATTGCTTTTCCCCATAAGGCACAAGTTTGCCTCATCATCATCGCTTGAGCTTGAACTACTTGAGGAACCGGAGGAAGAGTCATCCCATTTTGCAGCTTTAAGACCATCTTCTTCTCCTTTCCTTTATCCCATTTTTCTTTTTGCTCTTTCAGGAATTTTGGGCATTGACTTCTAATATGCCCGGTCTTCCTACAGTGGAAGCACTCGGGAGGTGGCCGCTCTTCGTCGTCGCTAGACTTCTCCTTCTTCTCTCTTTTGGATGAGGAGCCTTTGCGGAAAAATTTCCAGAAGGTGTTTCTCCTTTCCAGATTTTTCATGAATTTAGTGAACTTCTTCACAAATAAACTCTCCTCGTCATCTTCCTCGTCGTCATCTTCTTTTCTTGACTTCAGTGCCAAGGCTTTCGTCTTCGGCTCCTTGTTGTACTCCTCTTCTTGAATCATGAGTTCTACCTCATGGGTTTTGAGGTTCCCAATGAGGATCAGAATTTGGAGCCGTCTAAGATCATGCGATTCGAAAATTGCCGTCACCTTTGGATTGAACTTTGGTGGGAGTGATCGAAGAAGCTTTCTCACCAAGTCGCCGTTTGAGAATATCTTTCCAAGAATTTTTGAGGCGTTGACTATCTTGGTGAATCGAGTGTACATGGTGTCAACGTGCTCATTCGGATCCATCCTGAACCTTTCGAATTCAGATTCCAATTGGAATAGTTTTGAGTCTTTGACCTGCGAGGTACCTTCATGCGTTATTCTACTAGGTTCCAAATATCATAAGCAGATTCACATGCACTAACTCTATTGAATTCAGTCCTATCAAGAGCACAGAACAAGGCATTCATTGCTTTTGCATTATTCTTACACGTAGCCTTATCTCCATCGTCCCATTTATCCCAAGGTTTTTCCATAGTTACTTCTCCAACAATGTATGTAGGAGAAGTGTATGGAGTTTCAACACATGCCCATACATCTAGATCTAGGTTTATCAGAAAATAATGCATACGCGTTCTCCAGTAATTATAATCAGTTCTAGTAAACAACGGAGGTCTACTTATTCCCTGCCCCTCATGGAAAGAGAGATCACGAAGCGCCATTATTCCCGGTTGTTAGACCGAATTGCAATAACCTACCTCTGATACCACTTGTTGGATCTGTAGGCGCCCTTAGAGAGGGGGGGGGGGTGAATAAGGGTTTTAAAATTTCAGAGATTATGAGAGAAAATAATTCTCAGATACTACCGCCCGCGGTAGTGTTAACGCTCGGTATTAGCAACAGTGAGAATACTTTTATGTTTGAACAATGAGAATCACAGAGGAAGACTCAGAGATGAAACAATAACCATATTTTCATTAATCATTAACTGGAAGTAAAAATGATTACAAAACTTTTACCAATAACGCTTGGAAAGAGGCAACCAATGAAAACTCTTTTGGTTTTCTATACCGACCCTTCTCCTAAGGACAGGTTGGCTTTAGCCTATCTCTCCCTAGACAAGGCCTCAAGCCGCTCTAGCCCTTCCCTCACCGGAAAGGCCTCAAGCACTCCATAGATCTACACCCTAGACCTAGTCGCCAACACGAGGCGAATTTCCCCTAGTCCCCGCCAGGCCCTAGTCGCCGTGTGGCGAGTTCCTCTTCCGAACAAAAGATATAAAGGTTACAATAAGAAAAGTAAAACAAGACACAAACTAGAAACTCCCTCAAAAGTAGAACTTGATGTCGATGTAGATGTGATCGTATTGGTCTTCAAGTTCTTTTGCGTTCACGAACATTGATGGAGTTCTTCGGGCTGCTTCTGAAGGTTCACTCGAGTGCTCTGAAAGTAAGGCTGCAATAACTTCTGTAACAGCAAACCGTAATGGACGAAGCACCGCTCTTTAATAGATTTGACAGCTACTGCCTGCGCTAATACTACCGCCCCGCGATAGTGACACGACGCGCACACACGGATCATGGCAGTTACGGCAACTTCTGAGCGCAAACGGTTGTGACAGCCTAGCGCGCCGCGGTGACACTATCGCCCAGCGATAGTGCGATTTCCTTCCTTCAGCCAATATCTCTTTCCAAATTTTCCCCTCAATCAACTGCAGACTGGATGTTTCCAAAAGGCTACCGTCGGGCGTTAGACCTAACGCGCCGCGATAGTACTTGCCAAACATAGCGACCCGTCGACATTCCTTTTTCTCCACTTTCCTTTCTGTCAATAGTTTACAAATATGCTAGCGCCAGCGTCAGTGCTAGCGATCCGCGGTAGATCATTTCGTCGGGCGCATCTTCGTCGAGATGACCTCAGCTTTTGTCGATCTCAATCTGGTTCGTCGAACGGAAACTTGTTTTCGTCGATCTCAATCTGGTTCGTCGAATGGCATCATTTTCTTCGAACACCATTTCGTCTTTCAGACACTAGCGCCAGCGTTAGTGCTAACGCTCTGCGGTAGAGCAGCAGTTCGTCGATCGGTCCTCAGCTTTCATCGATCGTCGAGCGCCCTGATATGAATTTCGTCAAACGGAACTAGCGCCAATGGTAGTATTACCGCTCTGCGGTATGGCATTCATTTCATCGAGCGCCGCGGTAGAGCATGCAGATCGTCGATCGGAGCACCGAGTTCGTCGAACCTAGTTCGTCAAACGCAGCATCCAGTTCATCGAATGCAGGATTCCTTCTCAGCGATTTCTTCTCAGCGGTTGTTAGCGCTAGCGCCAGCGGTAAGGTTAGCGCGACGCGGTAGCAACAACACACAACACCATAGAGATTTTAAAGCACAGAATCCTGCATACTATAAACACAAAACAAGTATGATCAAATACAATAGGATTTGTTATTGTCAAACCAAGGGATGCGGAGAGCTTTTTCCAACAAGATTAGCTCTTAATAATGCACATTCGCACCTCCCGCTGCTACGTGTGGTTAGTTGATTTGGTCTTACGAGCAGTAAGCTCGGTGGTTGTAGGTACGGGCGAGTTAGTCCGGCGAGCCGGTGGCTCGGAAGGTTATTGTGATGGGCAGGTTAGCCCGGGGAGCCTACGGCTCAGAAATCATGATTGCATGTGCATAAAGGTGGTGGGTCTTCGGTATTGGATGGTCGTTCACACCGATGTCGATACGCTGACTTGGCAAGTGTGATTCTGCATTTGGCCAAGGAAAGACAGGTAGCAAGAGTACGCAGGCACTCTGCGGTTGTGTTCTTCGCATTGAGGCATACCATAGGTCTATGTTAGGTAGTGTGAATACCAACATAGAGGTGGGCGAGGCCTAACCCACCGCTTCTGTTTGCCACTACGGGGGTATCCTGGGAGTTTTTCTAGCTCCAAAAAGGGGAACTAAAGGATTGTGCGCATAGGGTCGGGTGCGTGAGTTGTACTTATGTGATCATAACATTAATCATCATAACTTTGCATGTCATAGCATAAGCATTGCATTTCAACCCCTACCCCTATCGTATAAATCGGTATGGGACTTTTTATATGATAGGCCTTGTTAAACGACCCCTTGGTCTATAGGTCTGTATGTGCATTCCTATAAATCAAAGGTTACTTTTCTTACTTACTTTACTTTACTATATTATTATTATTCTTCACCTTGCTTTATTTACTGCTTCAATTATATATATACACATGTGTAGTGGTAGATATTCCTGTAGCTAGGCCATGTCATCTTCATGATATATACCCCTTGCTGTCCTCCCCTTCATCCCTCCCGCAAGGTGCTTAGGAGCCACTAGGGATGGCTGGGGGGAACGAGGCTTAGTCTTTTGATTAACGGTCGGTGGACCATATCATTTTAGGGGACCGAGGAGACACAGTACCACCAAAGGCCGGCGCAGATGGAGGCGGGCTAGTCTAGCACAGGAGGACCAGTCTCAGGATCCGTGAGTGTTTACTAGTAGCTTTTTCTTCCGCGAGTGACCTTGTAGTAAGGAATTGATGTACTGGGCATGTGCCCTTTTTATTGCTACCTCTTTATTAAGTTATTATCTGTGGACATCTCTTATTGTGATTTATATATTATGTGATGTCGACTTGAACTTATTTTTTTGTTCAATTGTACTTTTCTTCTTCGGTGATCTATATGGACGGCAGGATCGGCGTTTTGTAGTGGCGACCTTCCCGAGTGTTGGTGTCCTCGCAAAGCGGCGGTTCTGGGTATAAGACCCAATTTTGTAGCAAAAAATGGGGTCTTGCACTTTTATCCCGCAAAACAAGCTAAGTGCTTCGTATTCATCGCGCGCTCAGAACACTCCGGTGTTCGTTGCACGCTCAGAATGCTTCCGCGTTCGTTGCGTTGTCAGAGTGTAACATCCCTATCCCTTCTAGACCCCTTGATTTAGGGTTAGATTTGGAGTTGTGAGTAGAGTTCATGGTATGACCCTATGTCAACTTAAACTTAGGAAAATTGCTATAAGCACCACAAAAGTGCAGATGTCAACCATGGCCAATTTACTTCAAATTGGACTCACCAACTCAATTTGAGCTTACCAATAGGTTTCTAACCCTAAGAGAGACCCAAGTGATCCAAAAGCTCCATCATAGGGTCACCAATTTTGGCTAATTTGACTGAAACAACTCTAGGTCAAAATAGGTTAACATCGGCAAATTCAACTCAGATTGGGTTAATTATACTTCATATGATCAAATTGACCCCACCACTGTATTACAAACCATAATTGAGGTGCAATGAACCCAAAAGCCCCATCATGTGGTCAACAATTATCCCAAATTGACCAAAGTACCTGACGCGCAAATCCGCAACACCGCTATAGGCGGGTGCAAAGATGCGGTCCGAACAGCAGTGTACTGGTCGTTGTTAAGTAATAGAATTGAGGAAGTAAATCTCCAGGATATCGAATCTCTCGAGGAACACCGTAAGGTGGAGTTAACGTTCGAGGAAGGACTTGAGATTGAAGTCCTTTAGGTTGGAGTAATGATGGGAGTTTTATGTTTGTTCTAAAACTAATGCAGAAAACGTAAATGTCCTAATATCCAATCCTTGAGAGCACTGCTTCGCCAGGCGGGATGGAAAACAACATAGGCCTTGAACGCACCTCTTCGCCAGGTGGATGGTCGGTAAGCTCGCAGATGGAGTGATTAGTAATACGGATTTGTGAGGGTCGTTAGCACCTCTTGGCTAGGCGAATGGGATATACGGGCCGTTAGCTCCGCTTAGCAATGTGGTTGGACGGTAAGCTTGCTAATGGAGGAGTTGGCAATGAGGGATGAAATCGATAAAATGAATGATAATAGTGCACCTCATACACATGAATAAATCAAAAGGAATTTCATAAACATGAAATAAAAGTTACGAATTTAGATTTATCATGTTCTTCATCCACAAAATAGAGAGTTTAACATACAAACATCATTTCAAAAGAATAAAGAGTAAGAGAATCGACCAACTCCGAAGCCTTGTTGGGATTCATGGTAGGAATCGCTGGGTTGTCAATCCGCGTCCAAACTCGGTCCTAAACTGCGTCCGGGGTAAAGGAGGGTTGTCACTTCCTCCCAATGGCTCGTCTTCTTTGTGTCACGATCAGGCGTTGTCCAACGCTCTTGAAACCTTCCTTGATGATGAAAGTAAGATCCAATCTCTTCCTTGAAGTCCCTAGATGTATAGAGGAGGCTTAGAACGAAAAAAATACAAAAAACGGCGCTCAAAAAGACCTAGAAACGAAGTGTATCCGGTTATTTTTGCGGAGTAGCTTTTTATAGACAGGTGCAAATTTTCAATGCGCACGATCAACCAGATCGTGCATGAAGGATAAACGCACGACCGTGCGATCTGGGAAATTGCAAAATAACATAATTTTTTAGACAAAAGAGGGAAACTCGTGCAATTTTGCTCACGCACGATCAAAACTGACCGTGCGCGAACAAAATGCACGAGTCGGGGCAGATCACCAATTTTACGCGTTGTAGGAATCGCACGGTTGCAGAAATCGTGCGTCAAGGAAATGCACGACCGTGTGATTTCTACAGTTAGAATTCCAAAAGAATGAAGATTTGCCCACCTGCAATGTAAACCAAAACCTGGGGCACAGGCCTCTCGCACACATAACCAGTAGGAAATAGCAAAATAAAGATATGGGGAGAACCAAGTGCTTACCCCCAGCGAAAGAGTGAGCAAATGCACACCACAATGGGCAAAAAGAGTTCACTATGTGTAAAGTGATGACTAAAGCAAATATGAGCTGTTTAATGCTAAAAGGGCAGTGCACGAGTGAAAAACCGGCCCAGATGAGTCTGAAAAACCCTATATAATCGGGACTCATCACACCCCCAAACTTAAACTATTGCTCGTCCCGAGCAAACTATTCCTCTCACGAGTATTACAAGAGTCAAAACGAACAATTAGGATATGAAACTAAAGAGTAAACAAGGAAGTTTTATATTCATGGCGTGAATAGGAATAAAAACTAGAGTTAGTTCTTATGCATACTAAGTATCTATACTATTCAAAACAAAATATCAAAAGGCTATATCCACTTCTAAAGAAGAACAACAAAATCATCCTAGACATTATAAAATAGAAAATAGCGCGGCCACTGAGCTTAGCATTCTACTCCTTAGACTATGGGATAGCCTCCAAAGAAATCCATCAATGACGATGGCCATAGGCTTTCCAAATCACACTCTCTCTGCGGCACTGGTAAATTTTAGTTATGCAAATCAATAGGACTTAGACTAGGATGCAATATCAGGCTTGGGTTTAAGGTGAGGTGTATCAAGGATAAACATGGAGGTTTGATCACACTTAAACAAAAATGAGAGCTAGCATCTAACTCAGTCTACCAGGGATATAAATTGGGAATTGACACCCCCACACTTAGCTTTTTACCTATAGGGTCACTTCCACATTGGCCAAACTCAAATATATTTTTCTTTTCTTCTTTTCTTTTCTTTTCTTTTCTTTTTATTTCTTTTTTCTTTTTCTTCTCAACTTTTTCAAAAGTACCCAAAATATGAATCTTTAAAAATACACCCAATCACAAATATTCACTAAAAGCACAAGTAGAAATTCAGAATTTTAGTTTAAGCTCAAATCTAAGTGTGAGATTAGGTTAGTCATTTTGGCATTGGTGATTAAGAGGTGGGGGTAAAACAATGGATGAGTATAAGGCCCAAATTGTGTACACAATGGTAGAAAAATAAAGGCATGGATGCAAAGGCTCAATCTATCCAATAAAAGGCCTAAATCATTTATGCAAAAATGGAATTTTCATACACATATGCTTCAAGAGTCGCTATGGGAAAGTTCTAGACATCGAGAAAGGATACCAATTCATCAAAGTCAGAGAATACCCAACTAGTGGCTCGCTATAAATGATTCTACACTAATCTATGGATGAAATTGCGTTCTACCTAAAAGTGGATATAATCCTAGATATAGTGAAAGAGAAGTATAAATAAGAAGCATATAAAGGAACTAATCCTATCAAGAATTCCTACCACAAACATGTATACAAAACTAGAACACTGCACGAGTCATTGTATACTCCAATAATCACATACTAACAATAGTTTAAACTAATCTAACACCTATAAAAAGGAACAAGAAAGCTTGAGTTGAACAATTGTTCATCTATGAAACGTGTGGGTGCAGCAGTATAGAAATGAGTGAAACAAATTGAAAATTTCCAAAAATTGGAGAAAAATTGAAAAATAAGCACTACTGGAATGCAAAATGGTGTGTGCTCGAGCAATCGAATAACCTATTCTATCCCCCTGACTTAAATGATGCATTGCCCTTAATGCAAATATATATAAGAATGAAAATGAGGAATGCAGGGAAAAGAAAGGGATAGGAACGCGTTACCCAATGCCCAATAATGGGGCATACCAAAAGTTACCAAATTTGAATTTGAATTTTGCTCCCAGTCTCAGTTTAGCAAAATAATATTCACGACTTCACCGTGATCCTGCACTGGGATTAGCGCCGGCAAAACAAAATATACTATCAAATATGAAATAAAATACTCAAACTAAACTTTGAAAAATAACAATGCAAGCATAAGTAAGATAACTAATGAGGTTATTGTCCTCCCAGCACGACTTATTCTAAATTTTAAAAGTTCTAGCTTATGGGACTATGAAAAAGGCGTGTCGGTAATGGGTACCTATACGGAGAAAGAACAGTAATCCCTCTACCTAAATAGTAATACCTGCTCCGCACAGGTAGGGGGAAGAGAATGTAAGAGGAGGAGGAGAGATCCCCACTCATCTCACCAAAAAGATCCTTGCCTAGCAAGGTGTCATCATCAGGGAGGAAATAGGAAGAGGAAACAATGAATGGAGCATCCACTATGGAGGGGGGTAAACCTCCTCACATATGAAGAAACTCACATCATTGGCTGGAGCGCAGAGCTCCAAGTCCTCCTGAAGTACCTGTGACAAATCCTCTTGCACAGGCTCAGATACTGAAAAAGGATTAGGTAATAAATGAGAAGAAAGACATAAATAATCAAAAATTGGGGAAGTGGTCCCGGTCTCACTCCCAGCAGGATCCAAGCATCGATCATTGTCGGTATCATATGAGTCGTAGCGTGGGAAGTATGAAAGTGAGGTCCTCGGCATTGTGTTGGACCTCCTCTTCTGATAAGGAAGTGCAAGCCTCCTCATCAGAAAGGGTTTCCTCCTCATCTCACCTCGGTGCGTCATCGTGTTCCAATGAGTCACACTCCCCATCGGAGAGAATAACATCCTCATCCCACTTTGGCACATCCTCAGGATTCGAATGAACTTCCTGCCTGACTTCATCAACCAACTCACAAAAATTAGGTGTAGAGATTTCTTGCAAAGAAAGCGGAGGAACAGAGGTAGTAACATCATCAGAGAAAATGTGCACAGGTTCCTCCGGGGGTGAATCCAAAAGAAGTGACGAATGCACCGGGAGAGAAGTCTACACCATGTCATCACACTGATCGGCAGAAAGTCAGATGGGGATATCCGCTGCAGTCCCCCATAGACAAGGTGGTACTGCGAATATATCATCAGAATCAGAATGAGCACCCCAATGAAAAGTGGATGGAACGATAAGAATATCATGTTCATCTTCCTCCATCTGGCGCTGAAATTTTGCGCAATCTTTCAATGCGTGTTCGGTGATATGTTAACACAAACACCATTTTCCATTACTCCTCGGTCCAGTCGGGGTCGGATAGGAATATAAAAACGGTAAATATGTTGAAGAAGACTGACCATAAGACTTGGGCACGGTGTATGAAGTACCGTAAGAAGACGGTGCTCTATACATTGGGCCTCGAGAATTATGCTCACTATCTCCAGCGGGGCATTTATCACTAGAATGATTACAATCTCCACACCATCTACAACGGATATTCAAAGCAGAAAACATGGTGTAGTGGCGGAGAATTCACCAACAAATAAAATTTCTTTGCAAAAATTAACTACATGCAAGAAATAAAAAAATGAATGCCTGCTTAAGATAAATCACAAAATAGATAAGGAAAAAAAAAAGAAATTTAAAACGACAAATTCTAAGAACTAAAACAAAGAAGAAAATTTTATAAACAAATGGAAAAGGGCTTCTATCTCTCGATTCCCTCTCCAGAAACTCACACGACTGTGTTCTCCAGCAACGGCGCCAAAAACTTAGTGTGCGAATCTAGCACACCGCTATAGACGGTAGCAAGACTACAGCATGAAAAGGCAGTGTACCAATCGTTCAAGTAATATAAAATGGGCGAGTAATTCCCAAGTATCGAATCTCAAAGGAACACAGTAAGGTGGAGTTTACTATCGAGGAAGGACTTGAGATTAAAGTCCTTTTGGTCGGATGGATTGCGGAAAACGGGTGATTTGGATTATGGAAAATAAAAGAAAAGAACTAAATTACTCCTATGCAGGCCGTTATGCGCTGCTTCACCGGGCGGATGGAAACTATGCAAGCCGTTATGCACTGCTTTGCTATGCAGATGGACGAGAAGGGAAGTGGATGGAGTGGTTCGCACCGACGGAAGTGAAGTGGGTTATACGGGCCGTTAGCACCGCTTAGCTTGGCGAGTGGAAGAGTAGGCTCGCGGAATGGAATGGAGGGCATGCGGAGTGGAATGGAGTGGGAGCGGAATCGGCTCACTTCATACACACATATAAACAAAAGAGTAATTTCACGTAGACATGAAATAAACACTACAAAACAAGGTTTGAATATGCAACATCTTCAAATAGTAAAGATTACATTCATATACATCTACACAAGTTAGGGAGAAAGGCAAGAGATACGACCAAATCCGGAGCCTTGTCGTAGATTCTCGGTAGGAATCGTTGGGTTGTCAATTCGCGTCCTAGCTTGGTCCCAACTATAGTCCGGGGTAGAAGAGGGTTGTCACTTCCTCCCAATGGACCCATCTTCTCCGTACACTATAATCCAGTCACGTCCGATGTGAAGAACACTTGCTTGGTGATGAAGATGAAGGTGGAATCCTCTCCTTGAAGCTTTTGGATGATGGAAGCAGCCTAGGGCAAAGCCCTCATGGAAGGCGGAAGAAAAATGGAGTTGGAACTCCCATTGCGGTGGAGAATGGCGGAACAGGGTAATCGATCCCGATTAGGTGGAAATATGCGGCTTTTATAGGAAAATGTCAAAATTTGGTCACATACGGTCGAACGCACGACCGTGCGTGGACCATGCAATATTAATTATGAAGAAAGCCCAGAAAGACGACCCAGGGCGCCCGTGCATTTTACTCACGCGCGGTTGAATCCGACCGTGCGTAAAATGCACGGGCAAATTCTGAATGCATGAAAATAGGCCAACAGACGGGCTCGTGCAATTTTACTCACGCACGGTCGAAACCGACCGTGTGTAAAAATGCACGAGCAAATCTAGATCACCATTTTGCCAGCAGATAAGCATGCACAGTCGGAGCGACCGTGCTTCAAGAAAACGCACGACCGACGATTCATGCAGAAATGTAATTTGGGCAAAATGGAGATCTGCCCACCTTCACAACACAATAAACAGCTGGGAAAACACCTCCAACAACATCAAAATACAGAAAGAAGGGTTGGGGAGCACCATGTGCTTACCCCCAATAAACATAGCGCGCAATTGCACACCAAAATGGGCCGAAAGAGTACACATATCGTGAAAGCGAATGAGAGTGAAATACAAGCTAATATGGCTTGAAAGTGTAGTGCACAAGCAAGAAAACAAGTCGGATGAGTCCGAAAATCACTCTATATATGGGCTCATCAATAGGTCAATCCTTCACCAATAGGTCCAATTGACCCACAAAACATGAAATTGACTTCACCCCTAGTCTTATAACATCATAGGGGACTCAATAGACCCAAAATCCCCATCGAGTGGTCATCAATTGGTTCAATTTGACCAAAGCTTATTTTCCCCAATATTGGTTAAAATCACACATACTAGCTAAATTTGCCCAATTAGGGCATCACCATGACCCTATCAACATTGCGTGGTGTCAAGGGACTTAAGACCAACATATGGGACAAGTCAACCCATCAGTTGACCGAGTCAACACTTGGTCAAATAAACCTAAATTGAACTTAAGACGGATTAAACCAAATCCCCATGGGCTAAGGCCTCAATAGGAGGCCCACCCTGCAGCCCAATGACACATGACCTTGCAAGCCCTCAGATTTGAGGAGGAATAGACATGCAAAAGGGCAAAATTTATTTTCCCCAACAATCAAGAGAAGACAAGGAGGAATTTGAGGAATGGAGGCCACTTGGCCCTCCATTCCTCTGCCCAAGCCTTCCGCTGAGCTCCAACAGTGATATCCAGCAGAATTTCAGGGGTGGTGGACACTTAGAGCCAAGGAGGAGCATCCAAAGCCCATGGCCGACAACCCCTTTTCAAATCACCACAACCAGCCAACCTCACCACCATTACACCCCTCCATCAGCTTCAGAAGGTTGAAGGGAGTTGGAATCGATCCTAAGATTACTAGAATTGGTGGAGGATAGAGAAATCGGCAAGGAGCTCAAATGAGGTGGTCTACCATGGCAAACCCGAGAATCCCTTAACCTCATGCCCAATTCAGGTCCGGTATCTCTTCCCCTCCCCTATTGCTAGATCTCAGTCTCTTCCTTTTTGAATTACGTTGAGAATTGATGAATTGGCCATGTTCCAATTTGGGCTCATTAGCCCAAGTAAATATTGTAAAGAAAATAGGGTGTGTCGAGACGAGAAATTCGAAAGAAAACAAACACAGAAAACACAGAAGACACACAGATGTACAGAGGTTCACCCCAATCCGGGCTACGTCCCCACTCCCCTTCCTCTTCTCTTTGTTCTATTCACCAAGACGGATTACAGCTTACAAGGTTACAAGGATCAAAACCGATCCTATCTCACTTAACCCTCTTCAGACAAGAACAGAGGAACCGCCGCCAAGGAAAACTGCGCAAAAAAAACATTGCTGCACTCTCTTGGGCTTAATGACCTTAACCCTAAACCATGGTTATGCACCCTTTAAATAGGGCACCAAACTTGGCTCAGACCAAACATCCATTGAGATGGTTCAATAACATCTGCTGAGACGGAACCTGCTAAGACGGCATGTACACCAGGCGTCGAGCGTCGAACGCAGGCGTCGAGCGCCGATGTCGAGCGCAGGCGTCGAGCATCGAACGCAGGCGTCGAGCGCAGGCGCCGAACGTCGAATGCAGGCTTCTCCCGTTCGATGAGCCACTGAGACGGGAGTAATCAAGGACCCGTTCATCGAACGCAGGCAGAGTTCGACGAACCCTTCTCCGTTCGTCGAACGCCGTTCGATGAACCCTTCTACGTTCGTCGAACGCAGTTCGACGAACCCTGACCAGAAGTATTCCCCAACTCCAACATTCTCCACTTGGTGAACATCTCGATGAGAGCTGCTCCTCCAACCTTCCTCTTCAACCCTACGGCCGTTGCACACCACTGAAATTTGGCAACAGGAATCGCCTTGGTAAGAAAATCAGAGATGTTCTCCATCGTGTCCACCTTCTCCAGTTGAACTACCTTCTTCTCCACCCTCTCCCGGATGAAATGATACTGGATGTCAATGTATTAGGTTCGTGCGTGGAAGGATGGATTCTTGGCTAGCTGAAGAGCCCCTTGGCTGTCAAACCACAGCTTCATTGGCCTCTGCTCAAACCCGAGCTCCAAGCATAGCCTCCGCAGCCATATGGCCTCCTTGCTCGCATGAGTAAGAGCCATGTACTCTGCATCCGTCGACGAGAGTGCCACCACGCATTGCATCCTATTCATCCAACTGATTGCACCTCCAACAGTGTGAACACGTTACCCACTGGTGGATCTCCTGCTATCCAGATCGACTCCCCAATCCGAGTCCACGTATCCAACCACATCCAGGACTCCTCCTTCACCAGCCCCTTCAAAACATAGGGAGTAATTCGAAGTGCCTCGGAGAAACCTGAAACACACGCTTCACGGCGTTCCAGTGTTCCTTTCCTGGTGTAGCCATATACCGGCTCAACACTCCCACTGCTTGAGCAATGTCAGGGCGAGTGCAGACTATGGCGTACATCAAGCTTCCCACAGCACTAGCATAAGGGACCTTCGCCATGTCCTCGACCTCATCTTGTGTCTTCGGCTCAACTCTACAGATAACTTGCACCCAACTGGCATTGGTGCTCCCACTGGCTTGCAGTCCGTCATATTGAACTTCTTCAACATCTCCTCGACGTACCTCTGCTGCCCCAACCAAAGCTTCTTCTTGCTTCGATCCCTAGAAATCTGCATTCCCAAGATGACACTTGCTGGCCCCAGATCCTTCATCTCAAATTTGGCTGAGAGCAGCTTCTTCGCTTGTTGGATCATCCTGACACTATTGCCCACCAGTAGCATATCATCTACATAAAGTGTCAGGAAGATAAACTGCTCTCCCTTTCTCTGGATGTACACATAGTGGTCCGAATTCAACCTTTCAAAACCTAACTCCAGCATGTAGGTGTCGAATTTCTGGTACCACATCCTCGGAGATTGTTTTTGTCCATACAGGGACTTCTTCAGCATTGCAGACCTAATCCTCCTTGCCCTTGGCTTCGAATCCTTCTGGCTACTTCATGTATATCTCCTCCTCCAGATCACCGTGAAGAAACGTTGTCTTCACATCCATCTGCTCGATCTCTAAATCATGCGCCGCCGCAATAGAGAGAATCAGTCTGATCGACGTCATCTTGGCTACCAGTGAGAAGATCTCATCATAATCAACACCTTCGACCTGGGAGAATCCCTTTGCAACCAACCTTGCCTTGTATTTCTCCACAGTGCCACCACCCTTCACCTTCTACTTGAAAACCCATTTGCTTCCAATGGCCTTCCTCCCCTTTGGAAGCTTACACAGACACCAAGTGTAACATCCCATTTCGTGCTAGACCACTCGGAGACATTTTGACTCGCCTTGGGTCGGTTTGGGCAAGGGAGGATTCCATTCGACGAACGTCGAAGGACAGCTTCGTTCAACGAACGTCGAAGGGAAGTTCCGTTCGACGAAATTAGAAGGGGAGCAGCGTAGGCGAAGTATAGGATTCTGCGTTCGACGAATTATATTTAAGCTGTGATCGACGAAGTGTAGCATCGTTCGACGAAATATCGTCGAACTGCGTTCGACGAAATATATTTATTCAGCGATCGACGAAATATGTTGAAGCGTCGTTCGACGAATTATCTTGGAAGTTTCGTTCGACGAACGTCGAAGGGCAGGCGTTCGTCGTTCGACGAATCAGTAGCCATTCAGCGCCGACGAATCTGTAGCTGTTCGTCGTTCGACGAATCCTTACCTGTTCGTCGTTCGACGAATTTGCTGTTCATCGTTCGACGAATTTGCTTAAATTCGTCGAACGTCTGGTCTGTATTTATTAAATTCCTGCGCGTGTCCACAACCCGTATATTCTCGAAATAAAATATAATATCAGAGTAAAGGGGGAAAACACGCGTCAAGATGTCACGTCCTGTAGGGGACAACTACAGACGTTCAGGCGAGCACTCAAACGAACATTTTTACGAGAAAAGATATGAATTAATAAAAGCATTATCTTTTAAGATTATTTTCGTTAGGATAGGAAGCCGTGCCCCTCGGCTCTGCGGTTTACATAGCCGCACTTTCATAAAAGATAGGCGTACGCAACAGAAGAAAATAGGTTCATTTATTTCTAACGGCGCTGAAGACCGAGAGACGTCTCCAGGGCGAACGCCGGACTAAATTCGGTATATAATAAGGAAATCTCATTTTTACTTTGGTTTAAGGTTTGCAAATAGGTGTTACTTAATAGTAGGAATGACAAACTAGTTAAAAGAGCGAATATTTATTTGGCTAAAAGAACTTCATTTATATACAGCAAAAATAAGCTTTCTCAGAGTGTACAAGTACAAAAAAGTAACAGCAGCATGGGCAGTAAGCTAAACAAAAGTCATACGGGCGTCAACACCTGACACGAACCCGCAGGAAGACAGTCAACAGACCAAAAGAAAAGGGGTACAACAAAGAAACTGCCTCCTTACCCACTAGAGAGGGAAGGCCTCGACGGCGAACAAAACGACCCCGCTCGAACTCCGGCGGCAGCTACAAACCTGAACCTGAGGCATCCATAAGAAAAGAATGCCTCAACCCAAAGGGTGCAAGAAAAACAGCATAATTATAAGTAGGAGCAGGTAAGGTAACCAGCAACATGACCAACTGAAAGGGGTATATAAAACACATATATATACATATACACATATATATAACTATATAGTATACGCTTATATAAGGATTTCAGTAATATAAGATCAAGAGGATCCCATATAGAGCCAGTCCGATAAGCAAGAGCATAACTAAATTTGGCATATAGTGCAAAATGGACAGTGGTGGCGGACCCAAACAATGTCACTATCCACTCACATAAAGGGGACATTACAGTGCAAAATGGACTAGTGGTGGCGGACCCAAACAATGTCACTATCCACTCACATAAAGGGGACATTCACCCCAAATAAAAAAAGGCGCCGTGGTGGTGTCTCATTGTCCTACCAACCACTATTAAAAGAAATGTAATGGAGGACCCCATTGTTCCCTTTACCCATCAATCCAGTTTAAACAAGTCCATCAATATTAGCCAAGTAGTTATGAGAGGTATGCAGAATTTGATAAGTAACCACGATTCGGGACTAGCATAAACCATCCTCAAGGAGCAGCTCCCATGTAACAGCAGCCCTCTATGTAAGATAACAGCAACCAGCCCAAAATAAACCCCCAACAAGGATAATTATAAAACAGCCTCAAAGGAGACAGAAATCGGAATTGACACAAGCCAAGGCCCGAGAAGCACACCCCAGCAGCAGCCCCCATTAGACCAAAGGACATAAAAGCATCCCCTATTAAATTGCACAAGAATAAGAGCAGCCACCCATAAGGAATTCATAACAGCAGCCCCTTATAAAGACATTATAGCAGCAGCCCCTTATATAAAGGATTATAACAGCAGCCCCTTATAAAGGATAATAGCATCAGCCCCTTATAAAGGATTTATAATGGCAGCCCCAACTAAAACAAACAGCAGCAGCCCCAACTAAGCCAACAGCAGCAGCCCCTTAAGGAGAAGAAAACAAAAGCAGCCACTCATAATAAAAATACAGCAAGCAGCCCCCATTAGATCAAAAGGAAACAAAAGCAGCCCCCTAATAAAAATACAGCAAGTAGCCCCAAATCAACAAGGAGCAGCCCCCCAATTAATAATACAGCATCCCCCTAACATAAAAACATCACAGCCCCCAATTTATCAAGGATAAGAGGCATCCCCCAAGATAAACCCAAGTAGGAAGGATATAAAAATATAAGCAGCCCCTAGCTGGGATTATACAACCAACCCCAACGTAATCCAAGCAAGATTAATGTAAAGCAGCCCCCAAGTAAAAAAAAAATAGCAACCTCTAAAGTGGGATATAGCAAACCAGCCCCAAGCTAAGCCCAACAGCAGCAGCCCCCTATAAAGGCGGGCGGCAGCCTCACAAGAAAGGAAAACCAAAAGGGCAGCCCCAATTAAAACAAGCAGCAGCAGCCCCTCACAAAGGCAGCAGCAGCCCCACAAGAAAAGAAAACCAAAAGGGAAACCCCAATTAAATCAAGCAGCAGCAACCCCTCACAAAGGCAGAATTCTGGAAGTTCAAGTGCAGCAAGCCTAAAATAAATCCAGCCTGGGATTATACATAACAGCCCCCCATATAAAGTAAACCCCCAACTGGACAATACGCAGCAGCCCCCAACCGAAAGCAAAACCACAACATTTTTGCCAACCAAGCTAAGGAGAGGCAGCCACAAAGATTTGAAAAGAGCCTTGCCAACACCAAGGGAACACTACTAATCAAGAAAAAGAATACAGAAAAGAGATGGGACAGGAAGAGAGTGAAGAGTTTTCTTGCCTCAAATTTAGTCGGAGAACCTCCATATCGCGACAAACTTGTCGATGCCCTAGCCCGGCGACGAAGCCAAGCCCGGTCAACGAAAAACTAGCTCCGGCAACCCCACCACGGCTCCACCGATGGCCTACACCTCCGATGCCCGGTGACTCCAGCGCAACCGTTGCCCGCCACCAGCACTCTCACGGAAAAACTCTCGAGCATCGGGGAAAGGGAAGCAATGAAAAAGAAAGAGAAGTCCTCTCGCCTCTTCCTTCTCAGCACTGATATAAATACATATACGCTTAAATGAAAATTCCTCCTCTTTTCTTTTTTTTTTGTTTAACACCAATATAATATA
Organism: Dactylorhiza incarnata; assembly: GCA_033032865.1. Classification (NCBI taxonomy): domain Eukaryota; kingdom Viridiplantae; phylum Streptophyta; class Magnoliopsida; order Asparagales; family Orchidaceae; genus Dactylorhiza; species Dactylorhiza incarnata. The sequence goes on along the minus strand of JAWHQI010002286.1, from coordinate 16,374 downwards.
AATCCTCATATATTCTTAGCAGCATATATATGTGTATACTCCTAGCACATACATACATATATATATTCTTGAATAAATTTCCTGCAGGTATGATGCATACATCCGTATAGATTTTTATATGCCCTTCACACAAGTAAATACATATATATATAATTATACGTATATGTCTACCTACAAGCAAAGCCTCCTAAGAGAAAATATAATCATATATGCTTGCCTAAACATGTAACCATCAAAGGTAAATAATAAATAAAAAACTTCATATATACACACATATATATATATATATGTATATATTGCAAATATGACTCGGTCTAGAATTGTCTCGACGGACGACGACGACGAAGTTCCCGCAACGGTTACGCCCTTTTGCATCGACGCCCTAAATTAATATCTCAATTACAAATAATTATTATTAATTCCGCACGTTTTTATTAAAATAATTAAAAGAAAAAACCCGGGGCGTTACAGCCACCACCCTCCTACACAAAAAAGTTTCAGCCCGAAACTTTGCAACAACAATTCAAAACGAGGAAAAACGAAGAAGACGGAAACTTATCGGGGAAATTAGCTGAAAGGGTGAGGATATGACTCCTTCAATCGCTGACTCTAGCTCCCAGGTCGCACCCCGAACATCCTGATTGCCCAGAGGACCTTCACCATAGGGATGGACTTCCTTCGCAACACCCGATCCCTGCCTTTCCAAAATGCGAACAGGCTGCTCCACAAAAGACAGATTGGGCTGCAGCACTGGCACGGAATCCAGAGCATGACGATCGTTGCGGATGCACTTCCGCAATTGGCTCACATGGAATACGTCATGCACACCGGGGAAAGAGGCAGGTAACGACAACCTGTAAGCAGAAACTCTGATGCGCTCGACGATCTCAAATGGGCCTACATACCTGGGGTCCAGCTTATGGCTCTTCCCAAACCTTTTAACACCTGCCATCGGGGACACCTTTAAGAACACCATGTCCCCCACTGCAATTCCAGATCACTCCTAGGCCGATTGGCGTACTTCTCATAGCGCTCCTGAGCTACCCGCAACTTCTAACGGATCTGCGCCACGGCAAAGCTCATCTACTCCAAAGCTTCAGGACCCAGAACAGGCTTCTCGCCCACTTCGGGCCCAAAACAGGGGAGTCCGACATCGCCTCCCATACAGAGCCTCAAAAGGAGCCATCTGCAGCTCTCCTGATAACTGTTATTGTACCTGAACTCCATGAGCCCAAGGCGTTCATCCCAAGATCCTCCATGCTCTAGAATGTAACACCGGATCATATCCTCCACGATCTGATTAACCCTCTCTGTCTGCCCATTCGTCTGCGGGTGGTAAGCTGTAGAATACCTAAGATCGGTGCCCAAAGCCCCTTGCAGACTCTGCCAAAATGGGAAGTGTACCTGGAAATCACGATCAGACACTAAGCTCGCGGGCACTCCATGTAGTCTAACGACCTCTTGCACGTACAGAGACGCAATCTTCTCCATCGAATAACCAGTCTTGTACGGCCCGAAATGAGCACACTTGGTCAACCTGTCCACGAAGACCCACACGTGCATCATGCCCCCGCGGGGATCTCGACAATCCAGTGATGAAGTCCATGGAGATGCTCTCCCCACTTCCACAAGGGAATATCCAACGACGTCAATTTGCCCCCGGGTCTCCTATGATCCGCCTTGACGCGCTGACAAGTGTAGCACTGCGCCACAAACCTCGCAATATCGCCCTTCAGGCCTGGCCACCACACGATCTGCTTCAAATCACGATACATCTTCGCAGAGCAAGGATGATAAGATAGGCTGGAGTTCGTGAGCCTCCTCACAAATCTTCGCTCGAATCTCCTCCACATCGGGTATGCAAAGCCTGCCTCGGTACCTCAAGGTACCCTCCACATCGATCGAGAAATCCGGCAACTCATCTCTCTCAGCCCTGCTCCGGAGGTGCTGCAAATCCAGATCATCCTTATGATGCAAACTTTGTCAAAAAAATCTAGGATGGCTCCCCAACCTCCATACGAGACGGACCACCGCTGGGCTTTCACCGCAATGCTCATCAAAAAAGAACTCCTCCACTAGGGACTGCATAGAGAGTCCAAAAACAGAAGCTGACTTCCTGCCCAGGGCATCCGCCACTACGTTTGCCTTGCCGGGGTGATAGAGGATCTCCACATCATAATCAGCCACGTACTCCATCCACCGACGCTGGCGCAGGTTCAGCTCTCGCTGGGAAAAACACGTAAATCAGGCTCTTGTGATCTGAGTAGATCTTGCACACCACCCCATAAAAGGAGGTGCCTCCACAGCTTCAGGGCATATATCACCGCAGCAAACTCCAAATCATGCGTCGGGTAGTTCCGCTCATGCACCTTTAGCTACCTCGACCCGAACGCAATGACCTTGCCCTCCTGCATGAGGGACGCACCCAAGGCCTATCCGCGAAGCATCGACGTAAGACCTGGAACTCCACTCCCTCAACCGGGAGAGCCAAAAACCGAGGCAGAACACAAACCTTCTCTTTAACTCCTGAAAGGCATCCTCGCACTGCTCGCTCCAATCGAAAGACGCTTCCTTCCGCGTCAACCTAGTCAGAGGCGCGGAAAGGCCTGAGAAACCTTCCACAAACCTCTAGTAATAGCCTGCTAAACCCAAGAAACTTCGGATCTCCTTCGGCGACGACGGCCTCTTCCAGTCCAAAACAGCAGCAAACCTTCGCTGGGTCCACAGAGATGCCACCCTTGCTCACCACGTGACCCAAGAAAGAGACTTGCGAAAGCCAGAACTCCGCATTTGCTCAGCTTAGCATACAGTTTGTGTGCCCTCAAGGTAGACATCACCAGGCGCAAATGCCGAGCATGCTCCTCCTCATTCGAAGAATATATCAGCACATCATCAATAAAAACCACCACGAACTGGTCCAGAAAGTCCCGGAATACCGTGTTCATCAGATCCATGAAAGCAGAGGGCGCATTTGTCAGCCCAAAGGACATCACTAGGAACTCAAAATGTCCATAACGCGACCGGAAAGCAGTTCGCGGAACGTCTGAGTCGCGAATCCTCAACTGATGGTAACCGGATCGAAGGTCGATCTTCGAGAACACGCAGCTACCCTGCAGTTGATCGAACAGATCATCAATCCACGGCAACGGAGCATCTGTTCTTATCGTAACCTTGTTCAAGTCCCTAAAATCGATGCATAGCCTCATCGATCCATCCTTCTTCTTTACGAACAGAACCGGCGCACCCCAAGGCGATGAACTCAGCCTAATAAAACCAAGCTGCAGCAGCTCATCCACTGAGTGCGCAGCTCCATCAACTCCCGCGGTGCCATACGGTAGGGTGCCTTTGCAATAGGGGGGCGAGTACCGAGCTCCAAATCTATCACAAACGCTACCTCTCGCTCAGGAGGGAGACCAGGAAGGTTGTCGGGAAAAACGTCCGGGTACTCCGCACCACAGGAATGTCCTCCACGCAAGGCGTCGATGCACAAGCCGCAAGCAAAACAGAGACAAAGCAAACACCGGCCATCAAACTACGCCAAGGCCTGGGCACAGACCACCGACAAATTGAGGAAGTCTGACGCGGGAAGCCAACACGCTCCTGGGCTGTCCATCATCCATCCGGAAATCCAGACGCTTATCCCTGCACTAGATCACGGCGTCATAACGGGCTAGCCAATCCATGCCCAAGATCACGTTCAAATCCTCCAAGTTAATCACCTTCAGATCTGCATGCCCCAAAAATCCATCCAACATGATCGGGCACTGCTCATTCACGCACAGATCTGACACCACTGACTCTCCGGACGGGTACTTGACACGAAACGGATCATCAACTCGCTCCAAAGCCCAGCGATGCTGATCCACAAACTTCTTGGCCACAAAAGAGTGAGTGTCACCAGAGTCAAAAGAACATGCACCCACAATCTCGAACCTTAAACTCGCCTAACAAAGCAGTATAGACACATGACATAACAAAGATAGAACGCTGCTATAGCGACTAAATTACCACAGAAAGATTGGACTACAACGAGAACGAGGAAGAACCTGATACAAACAGCCTACTAAGATTGGACTCAAACCTCTAGGAAGAGAGGACATACAAATACTTGCTTGCTACTGTTTTTTTTTCTCTGGGAAAAGTAAATACATATTACACGTTATACTCAGGATGGCATACCATCCTTTACCTCTCGTGCACCTCACCCGAATGCAAATTAACTTAGTGTCTTATCTTTGAAATCATGGGTGTACATGTGTCATCGTGTAGATCTCTAGCTTGGCACGTGTGCTTATGCAATGTTATGCTATGCATGCAGTGCTATGCAAACTAAGAAAAAGGTCTTAATGCATGCTATGAGCGTCGTACACATGCGATCTTATGCATCTCATACTACATATTATCGCATGCAACGAAAAAGAAAATCTAATGGACATGCATGCGACCTACGTTATGCATCCCATACTACATAACAGTCGCATGTTGACACCTATGAGGATCCATATACAGACACATATTATGCATCCAATACTACATAATATGCCCCGTATACTTCTTTCATGCTTATGAGTGTAGTGGTCGTGCTTCAGCCGAGATCTACCGATGACCCATCGGTGAGTGTATGCAATGAATAACGATTCTCACATTGACGGTTAACCGGGCCAACCAGACCATTTCCAGCAACCCGGCTAACCTAGCTCTGATACCAACTGTCACAACCCGTATTTTCCCGAAATAAAATATAATATCAGAGTAAAGGGGGAAAACACGCGTCATGATGCCACGTCCTGTAGGGGACAACTACAGACGTTCAGGCGAGCACTCAAACGAACATTTTTATGAGAAAAGATATGAATTAATAAAAGCATTATTTTTAAGATTATTTTCGTTAGGTTAGGAAGTCGTGCCCCTCGGCTCTGCGGTTTACATAGTCGCACTTTCATAAAAGATAGGTGTACGCAACGGAAGAAAATAGGTTCATTTTATTTCTAATGGCACTGAAGACCGGAGACGTCTCCAGGGCGAACGCCGGACTAAATTCGGTATATAATAAGGAAATATCATTTTACTTTGGTTTAAGGTTTGCAAATAGGTGTTACTTAACAGTAGGAATGACAAAGCAGTTAAAAGAGCGAATATTTATTTGCTAAAAGAACTTCATTTATATACAGCAAAATAAGCTTTTCCTAGAGTGCACAAGTACAAAAAAGTAACAGCAGCATGGGCAAGTAAGCTAAACAAAAGCCATACAGGAGTCAACAACTGACACAAACCCGCAGGAAGACAGTCACAGACCAAAAGAAAAGGGGTACAACAAAAGAAACTGCCTCCTTACCCACTAGAGAGGGAAGGCCTCGACGGCGAACAAAACGACCCCGCTCGAACTCCGGCGGCAGCTACAAACCTGAACCTGAGGCATCAATAAGAAAAGAATGCCTCAGCCCAAAGGGTGCAAGAAAACAACATAATTATAAGTAGGAGCAGGTAAGGTAACCAGTAAACATGACCAACTGAAAGGGGTATATAAACACATATATATACATATACACATATATATAACTATATATATACGCTTATATAAGGATTTCAGTAATATAAGGTCAAGAGGATCCCGTATAGAGCCAGTCCGATAAGCAGAGGCATAACTAAATTTGGCATATAGTGCAAAATGGACCAGTGGTGGCGGACCCAAACAATGTCACTATCCACTCACATAAAGGGGACATTACAGTGCAAAATGGACTAGTGGTGGCGGACCCAAACATGTCACTATCCACTAACATAAAGGGGACATTCACCCCAAATAAAAAAAAGGCACCGTGGTGGTGGTCTCATTGTCCTACCAACCACTATTAAAAGAAATGTGATGGTGGACCCCATTGTTCCCTTTACCCATCAATCCAGTTTAAACAAGTCCATCAATATTTAGCCAAGTAGTTATGAGAGGTATGCAAAATTTGATAAGTAACCACGATTCGGGACTAGCATAACCAACCTCAAGGAGCAGCCCCCATGTAACAGCAGCCCTCTAAGTAAGATAACAGCAAACCAGCCCCAAAATAAACCCCCAACAAGGATAATTATAAAACAGCCTCAAAGGAGACAGAAATCGAATTGACACAAGCTAAGGCCCAAGAAGCACACCCCAGCAGCAGCCCCATTAGACCAAAGGACATAAGAGCATCCCCTATTAAATTGCACAAGAATAAGAGCAGCCCCCCATAAGGAATTCATAACAGCAGCCCCTTATAAAGACATTATAGCAGGCAGCCCCTTATAAAGACATTATAACAGCAGCCCCTTATAAAGGATTATAGCATCAGCCGCTTATAAAGGATTTATAATGACAAGCCCCAACTAAAACAAAACAGCAGCAGCCCCAACTAAAGCCAACAGCAGCAGCCCCTTAAGAGAAGAAAATAAAAGCAGCCCCTCATAATAAAAATACAGCAGGCAAGCCCCCATTAGATCAAAAGGAAACAAAAGCAGCCCCTCTAATAAAAATACAGCAAGTAGCCCTAAATCAACAAGGAGCACCCCCCAATTAATAATACAGCAGCCCCCTAACATAAAAACATCCCAGCCCCCAATTTATCAAGGATAAGAGGCAGCCCCAAAGATAAACCCAAGTAGGAAGGATATATAAATATAGCAGCCCCTAGCTGGGATTATACAACCAACCCCAACGTAATCCAAGCAAGATTAATGTAAAGCAGCCCCCAAGTAGAAAAAAATAGCAACCTCTAAAGTGGAATAATAGCAAACCAGCCCCAAGCTAAGCCCAACAGCAGCAGCCCCCTATAAAGGCGGCAGCAGCCCCACAAGAAAGGAAAACCAAGAGGGCAGCCCCAATTACAACAAGCAGCAGCAGCCCCTCACAAAGGCAGCAGCAGCCCCACAAGAAAAGAAAACCAAAAGGGCAACCCCCAATTAAATCAAGCAGCAGCAACCCCTCACAAAGGCAGAATTCCGGAAGTTCAAGTGCAGCAGCCTAAAATAAATCCAGCCTGGGATTATACATAACAGCCCCCCCATATAAAGTAAACCCCCAACTGGACAATACGCAGCAGCCCCCAACGGAAAGCAAACCCCAACATTTTTACCAACCAAGATAAGGAGAGGCAGCCACAAAGATTTGAAAAGAGCCTTGCCAACAACCAAGGGAACACTACTAATCAAGAAAAAGAATACAGAAAAGAGATGGAGAGGAAGAGAGTGAAGAGTTTTCTTGCCACAAATTTAGCCGGAGAACCTCCGGATCGCGACAAACTTGCCGATGCACTAGCCCCGGCGACGAAGCCAAGCCTGGTCAACGAAAACTAGCTCCGGCAACCCCCACCACGGCTCCACCGACGGCCTGCACCTCCGATGCCGGTGACTCCAGCGCAACCCTAGACCGCAAACCAGCACTCTCACAGGAAAACTCTCGAGCCATCGGGGAAAGGGAAGCAATGAAAAAGAAAGAGAAGTCCTCTCGCCTCTTCCCTCTCAGCACTGATATAAATACATATACGCTTAAATGAAAATTCCTCCTCTTTTTTTTTGTTTAACACCAATATAATATAAATCATCATATATTCTTAGCAGCATATATATGTTTATACTCCTAGCACATACATACATATATATATACGAGCATCTTCGCACGGGCTACGCCCGTGCTCGATGCTTTCAGACGGCCTTCGGTCGCATCAATGCGGGCTTCGCCCGTAATCAAGCGGGCTTCGCCGGCTTGTCATTCCAGGCGGGCTTCGCCCGCCCCCTCGGCATCGGCGGGCTTCGCCCGCCTCTCGCCGGTAATCGCCCGCCCCTCGACGGTCTTCGCCCCCGTCACCTATTTAAAAGTTTAAATAATTTTCCATTCACTAAATATTAAAAGAAAAATAAATTAAAAATAATAAAAAATGTAACCCCCTAAAATATCGGGCGGCCTTCGGCCGCATCAATGCGGGCTTCGCCCGCTTAGCATTCAAGGCGGGCTTTGCCTGCCCCCCTCGGCGTCGGCGGGCTTCGCCCGCCCCTCGCCGGTATTCGCGTCGCCCCTCGCCGGTCTTCGCAATATTTTTTTTAAAATGCCCACATTTTTTTTTATTAAAAAACATGTAAAAAAAACTTAAAAAAAACAATTTATAAAAAGTTATATTTTTATTTAACTAAACTTTAAAAAAAAAGTGAAAATAATTTTAAAAAAAAACTTTGAAAAAACTTTAAAAAAATTAAGTTTTTAAATTTAAAAACATTTGTGGATGAACAGTGGCGTCATTCATCCGCAGTATTTTTTTAAAAAAAAATAGCAGGCGGGGCCCACAGGCGGGCCCCGCCCGCTTAAATGTAATGGTGATGTGTGACTTTTAGTCCCACATCGCCAATTACAGCGGCTTTCCGCTGTTTATATAGTGGAAACCCGGTTGATGTTTGAACATCACACCGGTCGGGCACAGCCGGCTGGCATGCCCATTCCTGGCCCGCGTGAGCCTGTCCGCTCCCGCTTTGCGCCCGCCTGGCTCGCCCCGTCCTGACCCGCGTGAGCCCGCCCGCCCCCGCGTGAGCGCTCCCGCCCGCCGGGATCCCGCGTGACCGAGCCGCAGTTGCACCATTTTTTCGTTCCTACAGAGGGCAAAAGGGTAATTTACTGTGACCGACTGTCTTGACATCCCAGGAAACGAAACAGCCTTATTAATATAGATATTCTTGAATAATTTCCTGCAGGTATGATGCATACATACGTATAGATTTTATATGCCCTTCACACAAGTAAATACATATATATATATAATTATACGTATATGTCTACCTACAAAGCAAAGCCTCCTAAGAGAAAATATAATCATATATGCTTGCCTAAACATGTAACCATCAAAGGTAAAATAATAAATAAAAAAACTTCATATATACACACACACATATATATATATATGTATTATATATATGTATATATTGCAAATATGACTCGGTTTAGAATTGTCTCGACAGACGACGACGAAGCTCCCGCAACGGTAACGCCCTTTCGCATCGACGCCCTAAATTAATATCTCGATTTCAAATAATTATTATTAATTCCGCACGTTTTATTAAAATAATTAAAAGAAAAACCTGGGGCGTTACAGCGCGTTCTTCTTTCCGTCACCCGATAAAGCCTGAATGCTTATTTTTATGATTATTTTAGGCTAACAGTGGAATTATTGTAACATCCCAGTGCGCGCATAGTACCCTATGATGAAATTAAAAAAGAATCAGTGTCGATTCGGTGTCGCTGTGAATGTATGTGTTTGAGCTCTTTGAAGTTAGTGGCACTCGATTCGTCTTGCGGGATGTTAATTTCACTATGTTTAATACTGGTATATATATTGGAACATTATATAGATGTATTTATGTATGAAAATATTTATTAGCATTATTTGTTGGGAAAGGATTACAGAAAATCAAGCCCCTTTATTTTGGTTAATGAGGAGCTTAGTAAGTGATAAGTCCTAGTTATGGAAGGCGGTGGAATTTCTAAAGGCGGTGATGCCAATATACATTCCCGAGCCCAGCTCTTTCCCCATACTCATCTCATTTTCGCACAGCCTAGAGCCTTTGTCGGGTTGGAAGCTAGGGTTGGCTGCGACCCCTCTTCCTCATCGACGATCCTTCCTTCTCATATTGTCGCCGGTGCTAGAGAACTTGCCGCTAACCCTTGAGATTGTGCCTTAGCTGCTGTGATCATGGCTGTTTTGATGTTTGTGACCAGCAGGTTTTGACCGAGACATGTGCATTGTGAGCCCCTCCTTCCTCTTTGTTTCTTCTTATTGAAAAACTAATTTTTAGTGGTGGTATGGCTTTAACTGTTCCTGGTGATAGGGTTTGTTTTTCTGGATTTAATGGCCATGTTGGCCGTCCAGGGCCTTAGATAAATGGGAAATTGATGAATGTTTTCGCCTTTCTTTAGGGATGGTGGTATAGAATTGTTAGGGTTTTCTTTCTTGGTTAGAAAATCCTTAAGAGGTAACTTCAGTTGGATACTCTGAGATGTTGATTGGTTGATTCAGCCTACTTTTAAAGGGGATTTTGGCGATTCTACCTTGTCGGCCAGCTACTACTCTTTTTCCTTCTTAATGTGACTTTCTGGTTTTGGGCTTCCCTATACATGCTTTGATTTGGTTTAAATGGGGGTTTTCTTGTGATGGTTCGGCTCTTTCCTGCATGCTGATTTGTTAACAAAGCTGGACCAGCTAAGTAAATATTGGGAGTTTTTGTGGTGTTGTCGGGATCCCACTCCATGCTGCTTTGGGTTGGATCCTTGCTAAGTATTCTAATTATTTGCTTTACTTTTATTGTCAGCTTTGTGTTTTATTGGTAGTGGCTACCGTGGGTTATTGTTGGTCAGTTGATGTCATTTAGAAGTTATATGACATTACTTATATTGATCGCTAGTATTATTAAATTGGGCCAGTCACTCTTAACTATATTTATTTCTGTTGAGTTCTGGCTTTGCCTTCTATTTCCTGTTTTTGGGTTGTTGGCTGTTCAGAATATGGAGAGGAATAATATTTGTAATAGATGTTTTGTGTGAGTGGCTATTGGGGCTATTCATTTGGGCATGTTAAAAATCAAGTTAGTTGTTTATTTTTGGTTCAAAAGTTAGTTTTTTTGGCTGATTACATATTTGATATTTTTGTGGATCAGGACCATTTAATCAGTCTTGGCCAACTGCCGCCATGCCGCGGAGGAGACAACCGCAAACGTCGGCTGGAAATCAGGTGACTTCCTCCCCTCTCCCTTGGTGCTAGCCTCTTAGATCACAATAGGAGAGATGAAGGCTCAAGAGAGCTTCTCGGGTGAGCTTTAATGGAGTTTCCTTAGGAAGACCAAGCCGGAACCTCAATTTAGGGCATCGTTCGCCACGAGGTTTTAGGAATCATTTCTTCTCTTCAAGAAGAAGAGATGGGATTTGATTTGGGGCAAACCCATGGTCGTTGAGGGAGAGTGAGGGGAATGACATTTAGGGATTTAACTTAACCCTTGTTTGGGAAAGATGATGAACAACCCTCTGTTAATTAGGGTTGTTAATTATATATTTGTGTAAAAAATGTGATGATAACCCCCTTGCTAAAGAAGTTTCAATTTATAACATTTCACTTGGTTATTAAGGGATGAATCGGTGCGCAGCTGGGTTCAAGCCAATTCTTAGGTTTGATCCCGCTAGAACTAGGCTCCGGGCTCAACATGAAAGTTGTAGCCCTCGGAAAGAGCTTTCCGACGATATGTCACCCGTTTTCTGAAGTGCCCTGTAGCTCCCTAAAGGTCCAGTCGAGTGGGCTGTCCAAAAAGCTGGAATGTGGTTAAGTGTGTGCTGTTTTGCTGTCTAGATTATTGTAATTGACTTCAGAGCAAATTTTAGGTAGGAGCCACTTGGATCTGGGTTTAGGACTCAACATGAATGTTGTAGCCCTTGGTGAGAGCTTTCCAAAATGGGGTGGCACATAATTTGTGGTGGAGTAGAACTCCCAGAAATTCAGCTTTGTTAATAAGCGTCGTTGTAGTTTGACTTGCGATAATTTTTGGGACAGCTTTTATAATACTTGTCTGATGCTCTCAACAATTGGTAGAAATCAAATTGATGATATTGTGCTGACCTCTGTTGAATTTCATGAGTTTTGGGAGGATATTCGTTGTCATTTTGCCGACCATAGTTCTTTCCCGCATTGCTCCGTAAATAATAATTGGGAATGCCGATGGGGCTAACATTTCGTGAGAATGGCCATAACAAGCTAGCGGAACTACGGTAGAAGTTTCAGCAAGGCTCGATTTGATATGGGTTCTTAATTAAATATATTGTCGTAAAATATTAAGCTGCTGAACTCCGTTAGAGACTGAAAATGAATAACCAAGTTGGGCTCGGGAGAACAAAGTGTTGTCATGAAATAGAAGGGCTTGTATTAGAAGTCCTGGTGTACGTAGATGCACGAATTGTATAGAAAGACTTTGATTAGAAGCCCTGGTGTACGTAGATACACAGATTTTATAGAAGGGCTTGTATTAGAAGTCCTGGTGTACGTAGCTACACGGATGGTATAGAAGGACTTGGATTAGAAGAGCTGGTGTACGTAGATACACGGATTGTATAGAAGGGCTTGTATTAGAAGTCCTGGTGTACGTAGCTACACGGATGGTATAGAAGGACTTGGATTAGAAGTCCTGGTGTATGTTGATACACGGATACAAATGGACCCCGCTGGGGAGGATTACTTGTGGCTGGTCTACGGGCTTGCTAGTCGTGACACCGATAGAAGCCGGCAGTTAGACTTTAGACCGGTTGGGTTGGACTCTTGGTGCTCACCTACCCAAGTCCCCTTATGTGTCCTTGAAGGCTCCGCTGTGTGTTCTTAGCGTCGAGCAGTACCCAGGGTCTCCACTGTGTGTTCTTAGCGTCGAGACGTACAGAGGCCTAGGACTGGTAGTGTTCATACCCTCTTAGTAGTGGAGGAGCTCGTTCCACTGTCTCCGTATGGCCACGACGGGAGATGCTTGAGCGGTTAGCTACTCCTCAAAAAGCGAGAACTAAAGGTCTATGTCGACATAGCAAATATGCACGGGTGAGTCATCATATCATAATCATTGCATTGCATTCCTCCTTCATAATCATTGTATTGCACCGCATTGGATCCTCATCATATAAACTTGTATGGGAACCTTTATATGATGAGTTACCTTCATGCTCAGATCCTTAACTTATAAGCTTGTATGGGCATCCTTATAAGTTAAGTTCAATTCAGTTTAGTGATACTATGCTCATGCTTTCTTGTTACTAGTACTTGCTTATATAACCACAGTTATTTATGAACTTGTTAGTTAGAGATATTGCAAGTACTTGGGTACTTATACAACCGACATATATGAATAACCATTCCTGTCACCTGCTTTGTATATTATTGCTTATATTGTAGTTTTTCTTCCTTTCATACCACCCGGTGCCTTGGACTCACCGGGGGAGCGGATGGGAAGCCACTTAGTCGTCATGACTAACGGTTGCTACGTCCCTCTTTTTAGGAGCGTACCCTGGAGCAGCAGTGCACGGTGCTGGAGGAGGTCAGACAGGTCAGGTGTGCAGGGTTGGTTACTATGGTACCTTGGTTGCCGTTTGCTGGAGAGGCGAGCGAGTGTTTTGAGATGTAGCCCTTGGGGCATTTAGTTTGATACTCTGATACTTTTGCAGGAGCTCTCGGAGCTCTTGTCTTTGTACTTATTTGGACTCTTACTTATGTGAATATCTTTTTATGGCTTCTTGCTTTTACTTTATTGATGGGTTGGCGTTGTTCAGTTGGTTTGGCCGGCAGGATAGGCGTCTTGTGGGGGAGGCTAGCTCGTGTGTTGGCGCTCCCGCAAGGCGGCTGTCCTGGGCATAGGACTCCCCTCGACTGTGTTTTGTGTTCTGGGAGGGGGGGGGGGGGGGGGGGGGGGGGGGGGGGGGTCTTACAAATGGTATCAGCTTGCAACGATCCTGAGATAACGAAGTCCATTAAACCACAAGGCCACCCCTGCTAGCTAAATCAGTTTGAGGACAAACTGATGCAGTGGAAGCGGTGGTGTGCCCATGTGTGATTCACATTAAGTATGTCCACTTTTTCCTATAGAAAGTGCCAACCTAAGCCAAATTCGTACCCTTACGTATAGATGCTGGCTCATTCCGAGACAGTAATTGGTATTCCCATTCTAACAATTAGAGTTGGTCTGGCATAGGATTATGCCAACCTAACTAGGATACCATTTTGGTCGACTTAGCAGAATATGTCGTGACATACCCTAACCTTATACCGATCTCGGGGATGATGTGGCCAAGCAATAAGTGACCGCAAATGATTAAGGGAAGAGTTTAACGTGAGTGTAGATGCTAGAGATTCACACCCTGAGATTTCTATCCCAGATATGGAGTAATATTATCACCTTACCCAAAATAATAGGGCAATCTCAATGAGATTGGTGCCTGTAGTCTATTATCAGCTTAGTAAGAGACCACCAAGCGTGTCTTTTATACTGTATGTGGATACCTCTCACTTCTATTTATGTAGAAGGTTTCATATGGAGAAGATATGATAAGAATTTGGATCCAGAGAAGGCTCATTTTGGGACGAATGTGTTAATTTGGTGGTAGAAGAAACTCAATCGAAGAGATACGAGGGCTTATCTCTTCGTTTATTGGGCTAGTTATGTACCATCTTGGGTTCCTTGAGGATTTAAAATCACTATAATTTTTTACATTGGAGGTTGAGACCCTTGAAGAGTTAATTCACCTTAAGCAAGGCTGACTGCTAAGGCCATGTTTGGGTTGATATGAATTTTATTAGCGGAATAAAGAGAGGAAAGCATTTTGAAGATGATAATTTTATTTATATTGTTCTAAGATTATGTGGATAAATAACGAGGAGAGTAGTAAATTAACACTTTGGGGATATGCAGCTATGTTGTGATAACATTATAACTGGGAAGTTAATGAAATTTTGTGCATGCATTGCTGGTATGATGATAAACTACCCCTGAGTTTGGAAATTCTTGGTGAACATTCCCTTAGTGTTGTAATTTCTTGACATTGAGAAATTAATAAGTGTTAGGCGGTGGAGTCAACAAGTTTAATATGACTTGATTGATGATCTAAAATCCTAAAAGTTCTTATAAAATAAACATGCCATGGATGATCGTTGGCAGGGATGGTAGGGCGCTTGAATGAATTTGATTTAGTTTATCATATTATGGAGTATGCCTTACTTTTGGTAGTCTGCATAAAAAGTGTCGAAGGGAAATCATCCCGAGCCTTGCACCTTGGTTCATGTTAAGTTCAAACGTATATAAATGTACCGGGTGATTGGATGTTATTTGTACATGCCCTCATTACAATGAGATGCAGCTTGGTCGTCGCCGTAAAAATATGAATTTCTACATTACGGCTAATATATAAGTGCATCGTTACGAGGATCTATAGGGTAAGAACTCTAAGTCGAGGAAGATATGCCCCTAAGGTGTGTGCCCATACGTGAGATGAATGTACCATATGCGCGGTGAAAGAAATTTAGTCCAAAAACGTACGGGGGCTTGTCCCTTCGTTTATTGGCCTAGCTGATGGCCCAATTGGGATTCTATCAGGAGCCGAAAATCTTTGTGTCCGGCTTCACTTAGCCTTGCTACAATGAGTTTTTCCCATTTAAGTCGTTACAAGCCGTTGATATTGGAATTAGCACTCCTTGATGAATGAGTTCATCTTAAGCAAGGGGGATGATTGAACACCATGTTTTGGTTTACGGTGAGTTAACTCCCAGAGTACTAGAGGTGAGTACCTTAAGGATGAGCATGTCTTCACTCTAAATGAAGACTTTGTAGAGAAGTAAATTGTAATGTAGCGTTGTAGCGTCTCTCAAGGATCAAAGGTAGATCTGACGACCGCATGACAAATTTTGGGGATGCCTTAAAGTTTGTTAAGTGGGAATTGTATCGATTGCTGATCAAAGAGGTTTGTTTACAAGCGTCCAATTAAAGATAAAGAATACAAAATTGTAGCACCCGTGGTGCTAAGGCATTGTTACGTGATTTGTTAAGTCGACAAATTCATACAATTGCATTATAAATACGTGTAGTACCCAGTTGGGACTTTGTTTGGAAAGGGATGCTATGCTTATATTCTGAATTAGGGATTTTAAAGGTGAATGCTGGAGCAAGAAAACTCTTCATCTCTCTCCCCCTTCACCTCCAATCCCTATTTTTTTCTGCTTAACTGAGCTTGGTTGATTTGGGGTTGGCATTATGCGGGGCTCTCGGGGGCTGGTGGTTTACTCTTCCAGGAAGTTAATTTTGTTGGGTTTATTCTCTTCCTTTATGTCAAATTGGGCTGTTCTTAGTGGTCGGTGGTTTGCTCTCCCAGGAATTTCAATATCTGAATGGTTCCATTCTTTCATGTTGATTCGACTAGGGGCTATGCTTCTTGTTGTTATCTAATGTGTTATGGGGTTTGCTGTACTGAAACCTGCTGTTGTTTTAGCTGGGGCTGCCCTATTGTTTTCTTTCTTTCTTGTAGGGCTGCTGCCGTTTGTTACAAGGGGTTGCTGTACTGAAACCTACTATTGTTTTAGCTGGGGCTTCCCTATTGTTTTCGTTCTTTCTTGTGGGGCTGCTGCCGATTGTTACAAGGGGTTGCTGTGCTGAAACCTGTTGCTGTTTGTTTGTTGGGGACTGCTTCTATCTTCTCCTTGTCCAATTAAGGCTGCTGTTAATTTATTTGGGGCTGCTTCTTTCCTTGTCATTAGGGGCTGCTGCTATGCTATTTGATTGGGGCTGCCTTTCCTGCACCTTGTTGGGGGGGGGGGGGGGGGGGGGGGGGGGGGGGGGGTGGGGGGGGGGGGGGGGGGG